>JAIPRL010012535.1:0-11899 GCA_025469235.1 Pemphigus obesinymphae | reverse complement strand
ACTGTATACAAAGCCCGGGCAATGTTAACTTATTCCAACTTTGCCCTTGAAAATCGGGCATTGTACACAGTGCCCGGTCATTGTGCACAATGCCCGGATTTCCTACTTTGCCCGTAACATATATATATAATTATCAGAAATTTAACTTATATTAAAAATACATAATCAAAAATACCATATAAATACAAAATTGAAATAAAACGATTTTATAGGTATTAACTTATTAACACCTAATTGATAATAATTCGCGTAAAAAAATTACTATAATATGTCATAGTTTTTCAACATAATATGTATATTATATATATATATATACACACGAAATTATATCGTATATGGATCATAATTAAATTCAGAAAAAATCTCTACCTATGTATCGGATTGTAATATAAAGTTAATTATTTTTAAAATATAGGTATATAAATATATAAACATTTTTAAATTATTAAATTTTCATTTTCTTAAAATATCTATAACACTGCTTTTATAATATAACTCCTTAAACTCCTTAAGACGATAAATAAGTATGTAATCAAAACGCAATATCAAATACAATTTCTATAGAAAACTAGCATTAGAATTTAAATTTATAAATGCTAAATAAATACCAAATGACATATAGATGACAAGATTATCTAGTGTCCTGTGTAGCAATTTTTCGATATGTACATTTACACGTATTATATGAGTTAATAAAATCAATTTGATTGTATTTTTTAATCACTATATAGTTCTTTAAAAATATATCAAGTTTTATCTACGAGGTATATATATATATATCGTGGTTCTATTAAACAGATGTAATCGATGGGCATGGGAGAATGTTGTCCGATGACCGCGATTGAATAAAATTACATAACCTGTCCCTGACCCTGAATCTGTACAATTTTATGAAGTTGTATTATATAATATTAAAATATACGTAAATCTTAAAAGTTATCCCAAAATACACTATCTTGTCCGAGGACCAACTTCCACTATTTGCATCTGAAAGACTTTTTTTTTTGCCTTTTAAATTTGTATTATTTTAATATTATTCGATCTTTAGAAGGTATATTTAAAAAAAGGCCATCAACTTTTTCACTAATTTTCCGAAAGCTCGTCATTAATTTTTTTCGCTGATTGAGTGTACTTGACTGACCTTAATTTGCCGACGTATACCAACTTATTTCCTAAATGAGGTGATACACCCACCTAACACCACTTACAATTTCGGCCATGATTTCAGGACTCTATTGTATTATATAATATATTTAATACAATAATATTAATGTCTGCTGCAGACAACTCAGATGTTTTTGACGAATATACTTATAAGTAAGGAACGGACTTTTAATATGTAAATGCATATATTTATTAGAATAAGCTATTTGAAATCTAACAAGAAATGTGCACGATTTATATCATTCTTATTAAAACAACACCAATTTTTTTTTTTTTTTTGCATATTTTATATATTTTTAAATTTTTTAAATATTTTTCATATTTAATACAAATTTCTAACGAAAATTTTTATTTTTGACTTATTTTTTCACGTGTTATTATTTCTAGCTATTATATTATAAATTCATAAAATTTATTTATTTTAATACTAAATATTTTAAAATCACGAGTAACAACTTTTCAGTGTATGATAAAGTAGGCTTTATTCAACGAAAAACGTACATGATTTATATAATTTTATTAAAATAAAGCCAATTTTATTTTCTACATTTTTAACTTTTTCTTTTGCATATTTAATGTATATTAATAAATTTTAAATACATATTTGTAGCATATTATAGTATTTTAAAAGCATATTTTGAGGGTTTTTGTGTATATAAATCCATTTACTTATAAGTTTTAATAATTTTGTATCAAAAACATTTAACATATAGGTGTGCCTATTATGATTACAAAAGAAAATTTTTAATTTTTATAGAACTTCCTTCATAATAATAATTATTAATACTTTTTCTGATATAATTTTTCTTTCTATAACTATTATTATTCTGATGAAGAATATCTGTACCTTCCTATATTCAGTATAGATTACATTGTTTACATTACGAACTGCTATATTATAAAGTTAATGTTTACAAAGCTAATAACATTTTTTATCTATTTCTCTTTAATATTTCTTCCCCTTATATCGCACTTCGAGATTGCGAGAATATTTTACATATGTAAATATACTTTAAAGGGACAATAATATATTAAATGAAAATTTTTATGATAAATATTTTTTTTAAAAGCTATCGTCGAATTTTAACAAAACTCAATATAAAATTATAGAAAATAATATTTTATTATTGAAGCACAGAATCAGATCTTATCTTATTCTATAATTAAAATGTTTATACTAATAAGATAATTCATTCATTTTAATAATATGAATTAATTGTTATAGGCGTGGAGAATATAGCGCTCATCACCCAATGTAGTAAAATGCATTGCAATAGCCCCACACTCTGATATTAAATGTGCAGGTTAGGTTAACAACCCTGCCTTAGAAAACAATATTTTTTAAGATCTAATAACAAACCTACTCTGGAGTTGTGGAGCTTTGGATAAAAAAAAACTGGAAATGGAAAAATGGATTATATTTTGGAATACTTTTCTATGTTTGGAACATTCGCACACTTTTCAAACCTGAAACAGTACAACGCTTAATCAGAGAAAACGAAAGATATAAATTAGGAGTGGTGGCTCTATAAAAAATAAGATGGAATGATAAAGGAATTCTAGATATTCAAGATATTACGATATTCTACGATGAATGTAATGAACAACGTCAATTTGGAACGGACTTCGCAGTATATAAAAACAATACCTTCAATAAGGGAATTCAAAAGTATCAACCCAAGGATAATAGTACTAGCAATAAAATTGCAATATTTTGATATCACAATCTGATATCACCCACCAAAGAAAAAACACAAGAGGAGAAGGATGAATTCTATGATAACTTGAAACACACACTAAATGAAATCCCACTTAGTAGAATCAGAATAGTGTTAGAAGACTTTAATGCTAAGCTAGGGAAGGAAAGCATATTTAGAATAATGATTGATAACCACAGTGCAACTATAAAGATATTTATAAAAGATCACGGAGGGCACCGAATGATAAATATATCAATCAAGTATATCTTGATTAATACTAGATTCAAAAACTGCATACATGATCTCAAAATGGTCGAAGGAGCCGACTGTGATTCAAACCACTACCTAATTAAAGGGAAGCTAAAAGTAAAACTCAAAAAACTAACATCTAAAAAGTAACTATATTGGACAGATACGACGTAAATAAGTTGAAGGATATCAAATGTGTGAAAGTTTCAATTTCAGGAAACAATGAGCTACTTAGACATAAATCAAGAGAAGAAAATTTATATTAAGTGGAAAACGGTTAAGGATATTATAAAAACGATCACAGAAACAGTAATAAGCAAACAAAAGATGAGAAAACGCTGGTTCAATAACTTTTGTAAAGAGGCATTTAATAGCAGAAAAGAAGCCTGAACTCAATGGCTAAATGACCTCTCTAATATAGTAAAGAAGATGGTATACAAAAAATGTCAAAAGAAAACAAATAATATATTTAGATAAGAAAAATGAAAGTACACAAAATATTTATTAAAGAAAACCAAGATCGACAATAGAGTAAATAGAACTCGACAACTATACCAGAAGATAAACTCAATTAGGGAAGAATACAAAAAAAAAATGAAAACTTCTTAAAAAATGAAGACGGTTTCTTAGTGACAAAACACGACAAAGTATTGGAAAAATGAAGACAGTATTTTGGATCATTGCTTAATTGTGAAAACCCAGTTGAGACATTTGCATGGACGCCAACAGAACCTAATTATATAAACTGCCCGCTCCCAAGCAAAGAGGAAATATTACAACAACTTAAAAGGCTAAAAAATCATAAAACTCCTGGGGAGGATGGAATTCATGGAGAAGTATTAATGAACCTCAGCGAGGGAATAGTAAATAGTATACATAGTGTTATAGAAAGTATATGGTATGAAGAAAGGCGCTCTTGGAGGACTGGTGTACCACATTAGTTTATCCTATTGACAAAAAAAATTATCCGCAGGAATGTAGTAATTACAGGAGTATTGGATTATTAGATACAACATATAAAATTCTAGCATATTGTATACTGGATAGAGTAAGACTAGTGCTTGGAAAGTTCCTTTAAAAAAGTTACTAGTTCACGTTCCTTTTGTTAAAAAATAACTAAATCCTTTTTTGTTCCAGGCTTGAAGAAATGAACTAGTTCCTTTCCTTGTTCCTAAAAATAGAACATTTTTCGTTTCACAATAATTTTAAAATTTTTAAAAATATGCAGGGATAAAATAAAATTATTTATAATATAAATCAGTTATACTTTTAAGTACCTACCATGTTTTGCATAATTTCTTTTATTTCTTAAATTAAAAAAGCTAGGAAAGCACTTCGCACGACGGGTAAGTTATTGGTGGTGGAAGTTGGTAATTTAAACTTTTAGATTCTGAGAGTAGCGAGGAATGTATTAGTATAACAATAATGTATGTTGAAATGTTTTTTTTCTTTTAATCTAGTTATTGAATCAATAGATTCTAGTAACTATAGAATTTAGTTGATTCTTTAAAAAGGTCATTTTTCGATTTTTCCAGTAATTTTCTCAAGCGTAACAGAAAATTACCAAAAATTACCAAAACTTGTTATAAATTGAAAAATATTTATAAATATTTTATACTATTTGGATGGCTTTGTATAATCTCTACACTATATTACTAAGGTAGCAATTTATTAAGAATTATTAGGTATTTTTTAAAGTAAAATATAACGATACAGAAATGTATTGATTTAATGCATACATTTACCGGGAAAATTCTGTCATTTAACTTTTCTACTAAAATAAATGTAATCGTGGGATTTCATTTTTCGTTTAAAAATAGCAGAGGAGAAAGTGGGATTAATTGTTAACGATGACAAAATGGAATATGTAATTGTTAGCTGAAGAAACATGAATGGTGGATTACAATTTACAACAACACATTGAGTTGTTGTAACAAGGACATACTTTCAAAAGAGTATATCACAATTTAAATATCTGGAGTCAATTATAAAGCAGAATATTGACATTAAGGTAGAGGTATTGTCTATAATACAACTAGCAAATAAAGGATAATATGGGTTAGAAAAATTACTTAAATCTAAAATCCTCTCCAAAAAAATTTAAATGAGGATGTACATGACATTATTACTACCAATTATTATTCTATACCGTTCTGAAACATGGACATTAAGGACAACCGATTAACTGAGGCCCAGTCTTTGATAGTCAAACCAATACATGGCGAAAATTACATAATTATGAACTCCAAATGCTATTTCAGATATTTGATATAATTAAAAAGATCGCTAAAAGAAGACTAATGTGAGTGGACCATTCCTGGCATAAACAAAGATCTTTAGTTAGGCAGGTAATAGAAGAAGATCCTATAGTGATAAGGTCTTTAGGGAAGTCAAGGTTAAGGTGCGAAGACTATGTGAAAAAGAACATCAGAACGATAGGACCGGAAATCAGATGGAGGGAAGCAGTAGAGAATAGAGACAGGTGGCAAGATTTGTATTAAGCGGTAAGGTCGTTAAACAAGATATTTCTAAGTATGTCTAAAGAAGAGCGATTCTTTCGAACAAAATCCCAGATCTTCTTGGGATTGTGCATAAAAGAAACTTCTGTACTCTTAAGGAAACTTCTAAAACATTTCTTAGACTTTTGTTTACGTACCTAACAGAGAAAAGACACAATAACCAATCGGACAAAATGTTGTTTTAAACTTTGCGTGTACAATATTTTTCCTACGAACAAAATCATATTGTTCACGAGAGGCCCACTGGGGAAAATTTGATTTGATAAAAGTTACAAGAGAAACAAAGCGGAGTATTGCCAAGTGAAGGAAAAGTCTAGGAAACCATCGGTGGCTGAGCTGGTATCAAGAAAATAGAAGGTATAGAGTACCATAATCAACGGAGAATACAATTTAATAATTTGTAAATAGTCAACTTTTTGGAAGCTATAGAAATAATGTAAAATGTTGAACGTAGGTGTGCAGATGAACTCCGGACAACAGATAAGGAGTGAAGGATGATAGAGATCAGGAGTGACTATTGGATCGGGAGATAACTCGACGGAAAATCTATTTTAACTAGTAAAAATTAAATCAAGTAAAGAACTATATTTATTAGAGATACTATCTTTTCGAAAGAAACCAAGATAAGCAAAGGACTCAGGGACACAAGGAACGCGCAAGGGAAAGGAAGAAGAGTAATTAAAACCATTGTCGTTATTGGACCAACGGACTTCGGAGAGATTGAAATTCTTATATATTTCATATTATATTATTGTGAAAAGTAGGTATTTTGTGTACCTTAGTCATAGAAAGAAAATAGGGTAATTGTAAATAATAGATCTCGAGAGCGTATAGTGACCGGCTTTGTGAAAAGTATAAAAATATACCCTAATTATGGGTCAATAATTTTCCCTATACAAGAAAAAAACTGTAATGACGTCACTGTAAGACATTTAGGTATGTACCTATATACAAGAGCGCCTACAGGGGTCACGCCCCCCCCCGCGATTTTAATTTTTTTAAAAAAATGTTATTCCTTATAAAAAAAAAAAGCATGTGCATAGGTATTACCTACGGCACTGACATATATATATATATATATATAATCCAACTAGATAGCCGTCTTCATGTTATCATTGAAGCATATGATTAATTATCATATTTTTATTTTAAGTGTTAATTTTAACCTAATTTTATTTTTATGTTGTATTTTTTTTTTCAAAATGTTTTTCAAAAATTTCTAATACGTGATTGGATATTTTATTAAAAGTAATTGATGAATTGACGCTGCCATAAGTTTCACATCGTTGTCATAAAATTAATAAATATTTTTTATTTATTAAAAGTAGGGGTTAGGTTAGGCCATTTAAATGTATATATCTATATGTAAATAAATTATTTTGACAATGGTGGCAATTAAATTGCTTATTACACTTGTAAACAAAAATGCCCGTAAAATAAGTAACCAATTAAACAATAATTGAACTAATGGCACTTGTTTCCGGACTTGACTAATAAATATTAAAAAATAATAATTTAATCACTGCAACTATACTCAATAATAATAGTTATTACAATTAAATTACAGAGAAATACTTGTATAATAATTGTCAACAGATGACAGTGGACAGACGACGTTTACCTTTACAACAATAATAAAATTCTGTATGGAGCCTAAACGAGTTCAATGTACTTAAATAAAAATTAAATATATTTAATAGCGATTAAAAATTATAAAATAATTCTATAATGTTTAATAATTGTTTTCTTATATATTTCAAGAATTACTTTTAATGAATTAAATATTAATATTATACAATTTTTATAAAAAATTATTATTGATTTTAATGTATTTTTAAACAATAAATTTTATATTTCCCTTTGAATGTTTTAAATTTTAAAATAACTTTAGTTATGACGATAATTTTTACATTCTAAACATATTTATTATACCTAATAATTTAATAAAAAATTATTTTTATTTATTTTTTGTTCAATTCGTTAATTTGCTGATTTTTCTATTTCACTTTTCTAATTATTTAGTTTTCATTGTTTTCAAACATTAATTTAACTAAAAGCTTTATTTAAAATTATTTAATATTTATGCTACTTCAATTGCATATATAAATACAAATATAGGTACAGATATTTGATATACCTAAACCATTTTATTTTATTTCAATTCGTATTGAACATTCAATAAAAGTATAGAAATTTAGATGAAATTGTATTTTAATTTTTATACATTAATTATAGGTAGGTAAGTATTAAATTCGTTAAAGGTAGTTTTTGTCTTTTAACTTTGACCCCCCCCCCCCCCGGTTTATATTTCTGCTGGCGCCCTTGCTTATATAGGCTAGTTGAACCTAATTCCTAAAACATTTCTTAGATTGTAATTACTAAACAATATTGTCAAACTATTTGAATGTTTATACCTAAGCAATTCTAGATAGAAATATAGATTATTATTTCATTATAAAATATATGTGACTATTTTGAAACTGAAAATTTTCTGTAGATGGACAATTCACATAATTAACACTTTATTTAATATTAAAAACGTAAAACTAACCTTGATATTCTACGATTTGTGAAATGTATATAAAATTTAACATTTTACATTTTTTACGATACACGCGTTCACACGATCCCCTTTTAGATGCCATTATTATGAATTAAAAAACAATAAAATCTACATAATTTCGTCGGTGATAATTTTCAATTCGTATACTTACATAATATATTATTCAGCATATTATCATCATATAGTATAATATAATAATAAATTGTAATTTGTCATTGAACTATTTCAACTCTAATAAAAATATGCGTACACGACAGTCGTGGACAAATATTATGAATCTAAATTCTAAAAGGCGCATATGATTTATCAATACCAAAGATGGTATTCGCCTAATTATATCTAATAAAAAAGTATTTGTTTTTTTTTTTTACATCTGAACTCTGCTGGTTCATAATTTGTATCATATAACTATGATTTAACTAGTTTAAATATGCATTGTATTAACTAAACTTTATACAGTTAAATTCCCATGATAATTCGCAGTTAAGTCAACACATGTATGAATAAAGCGAACCGCGATTTTTGTTAGTTCATTATGTATATTTCAATCGAAATTCAAATTCAATAACTAATTATTAATAAATCGGTAGTATCCAATATTAATAAAATATTTGTTTTTAATATTTTCTTCCTGGTAAAAATGTGAATAAAAAAATATATATATATTTTATGATGAAAAATGAAAATTTCATTTCAATGATTACAATAAAATACAATATTACATAATTAGTAATTACAATATCAATAAAATAGCGATACATCTTAAACATTATCACTTGAAAAAGTTTACCTCCAGTTTTTCTCAATTAAATGATCTGGCATTAGGTATTAAAAATCAACTATTAAATTATATTTCTTACACTGAAGTGGTCAAAAAATTATCGGACTGTAAGTCTAGAAAATAACAATTTGTTTTTTAAATTATTATTTTATTTTGATCTAGTTATATTTGATATACTTATTTAATGGTTTTTTTTTTTTTTTTGCCTATATTATATGAATGTAATAAATGATTTTATATTTGTACAACTACACTTTTTAGTTCTTACGGCTGCCTATATAACTTTAATATTTTTTTCCATTTTAACTTTGAGCGTAATCAGTTGAAATTATTTTTGTTAATAATTAATAACTTTTAACTGGAGGCTTTTGAATCAATTTAATTAAACTATATAATTTGGGTTAAATTTGTGCATTAACTCGCCTATCATTATTACAAACTGCAATATCAGCTATGGCCTACATCTACTGCTACATTAAATAAAAAAGATTAAAAGCCAGTAAAGAAGGTCGTAGTTATATATCCATATATATGCAACACGTGTGTATAGATTAAGAATAAAAAAAAAAACCTATAAAAAACGACTGTCGACAATATAAGTATATGTAAATGTCCGATGTTAATTGCATTTTTATCAAAAATTTAAAGAAAGGTCAAATTCAAAATTTCATCACAAATAGCAGCTATTTTAATACTTTTTGTATGACTGCAGGATCATATTTGATAGACCTAATATGGTCATCGCTTGTAAATACACCGTCCGTGCTTGGTGAGAAACTGAGAACATTTTAAAATAATGCAGGACACGTTGAACTGGTTATAAAACAATTAATATGGTTTAAAGTCCTGTACGCATAAGAGAGAGAAAGACAAAATGAAAAAACTGACATTGACCTTGACCGCGTATAATAAATATATTCTAACACAAACAGTAGTTGTTTACAATACCGGTTGACTGCAGTGGTCAGCGTGGAGGTAGATTATGTGTGCACACAATGATGGTTCATTCACAAAACTATAATATACTTTTTTCATACTGTACGAACTTTCTAGTCGAGAATAAAATTTCGCTTCATTATTTAACAGGACAAAGCCCATAATAATGCATAATAAATACCTATTATAGTATGTTGAAAATTGTGTTAGGAAGTTTGGCCAAATATGCCTGTATTCGTGATATACGTACTTGGCAAAAAATGGCAAAAATCGGGGCGTACATCAATGATCTTCAGTAGGTAGTAAAAATATGTTTACGCAAAATTGTTAAAACAGATTCTTTGAGTAGTTTTAAAATCAATACACCTATTATTAAATCGCATTTCAGTTATTTTAATTCACTATAATTTCAATAAATAAGATATATTGATATTTTTAAAAGTTTATACCACAATAACTTTTTTTTTCAATTATCAAATTAAAAAAACTGAAACTGGATTCACTCGAAAATATTGTCTTCTATTGATTTTATAATAGGTATTTTAACTCTAAAATCATTTTATGAATGCATTTTAACAGTTTTATGTAAACATGTTTTTTTCAACAAATATTGTGATTACAGAGGTACAATTAAAAGCGGTAGATGCTGCAGACACGGAACTATTTTTAAATTGTCACTTGTGAGACTTTAATTTTTTATTAAATTTCCTTACAATTGCCTATATATAACTCCTTAAAAATCGGGTTTGTGGCATCCGTTAGAATAATAATTTAGGACTTAAATCATTAATATTATCTTAAAAAGTGTAATAAATTTCCCCCCCCCTTTTCCTTTTAAAATATTTAGGCAAGTACCCATATTCAATAATAATTATAAGTATTATCATTTATCATTGATTGTATACCTATATATACTCACTAGTCCCAAAGTGTTAACTAAACTACAGAATATAATTATGAAAATTAACTATAAAAAAGCCGGTCAGTTGGCGTGGGAGTAATTTGCACATCAGGTAGGATACTGGTAATGCATATATTGAATTGTAAAGCAATGATAAATAATTTCTTTCGATAAAAACGATTTTGAGCGGAGCTCGATGTGATAGGTATAGATTAAAAATTTGAAGATATTATTATGTAACCATATTATATTATTTCAGTATGTAATATGTATAATACCCATCATCCTAATAAACATTCCATTTTAGCCTGATGTAGATTTCGTTAAATTACAATAACTCAGAAATCGCACTCTAGTAGCCAACAAATATAATAAAATATAAATCACATAATAATATTGACCAATTTCAATTGCTTGAAGAATATATATTCGAATATATATTTATCTTTATGAAAGTAGTATTCCCTAAATATTTGAAATATTTTACAAAGGGTATTCCAAATACTTCTAGAATATATATTTTTATATATATATATGTACGTATATATATTCCTTTACTCGCTGCGCTCGCAAACTTTTCCTGCTTATATTTTATCTCAGTACTATCTTACATAATTTTATATTTATTGTCATAGTCACAAATATCCCAATTTTTTCGAAAATAATATTGACTAAAAACGAGGCGAGAGACTAAATATAGTACCTACTTGATAAGGATTTGTTTGAGGGAATTTATCTCCCACAAGTTGTTTCCTAAATAGGGTAAATACACATTAGTGTATTATGCTTAAATGTATATACACAAAATAAAACAAAACATTGAATAAATTAGTAACATTAAATTATATTAAAAAACACAACACATATAATACATATATATATATATATATGTGGCTTGGTGCAAGAAGGGCCAATGTCACAAATGCCAATTCTCGGGAAACTCAATTATTAAGATTGGCCATTTTTAAAAATGTCTGTTATATCTTACGATTTTATTTTAATGTGATATAAATGGTATGGGTCAATTTGTTTTTTTGTTTTCCATAATTACTATGATAAACTAACAATAAAGTAACTAAAATAAAG
>JAIPRL010012534.1:0-11901 GCA_025469235.1 Pemphigus obesinymphae | reverse complement strand
GATTTATCATTGCTTTCAAATTCAATACATCCACCAAAAGTACCCTGCCCAGTTGCAAAGTGCATCCACCAATACTGACACCCGACGAGCGAAGTGCTTCCACAACCTACTGACCGGCTTTTTTTTAATTACATTTTTTGTAAAAGTTACTGAAAGATTAAAAAAACTATAATAAGAAATGAAGATTATTTCCAAAATAGTTGTGTTTATTAGAATAAAATTCGTATACTTTATTTTATTATAAATGTTTATTCTTTTGGAATACCTCATTATTATTCCGAAGCTAAAGACATGGATAAACTTGTCCATGACATTGGCAATTACAATAATTTCATGAAAGTTATAAACAATTCATAAAAAATCATCTTGCTTTATAAATTTATTTATTTATTTCATTTTACGTGCACTTAATAACCATAACTTATTGTTGTTATTGTTGTTAAAATATGGAAAAATGTTTATGTGTTTAATATAATGATTTATTTTAATTTCAGGAATACAAATTAATAGAAAAAAAAATAAATAAAATTCAGCTTATAGATAATAAAGTACCTAACCATCAATATTATATTTTAATAAAAATTCTTCTGGTTAAAAAGTTGTTTCCAGAAATAAATTAAATACCATAATATTGCAAAACCACTAATTCACTTGCTCTGTCTAGAATTTAAAATGTACGTACATACTTTACGTGTACATTTTTATGTACTTAATTAAACTATAAAAACATTTTCCTTTTCCTCGGAAATGTTCTAGATACATCGTTGATTCATAAGTATACTTACAAACACAAAAACACTTACTAGTTTTTAAAAACAACTTCTGAACTTTCCATGATAAAATATAAATTATTGCTATAGTAAAAAAAAAGAATTATAGTTAAGGATTAAAGATTAAATTAAAAAGACATTTTATCCAAAAATGCGCTGTTCAACCAACTGAGAAATATAGGAAATTTACGTTCGGAATTCTTGTCACAGCTTTGACATATTTTCTAATATTAGAGTAAATTGACCTGTTACCAAATTTATAGACGATATCATTTTCTGTGCCGTAGCGTGATATATTTTCTAAACTATTAGAAAGAGATATAATTTTTTTAAAGTCCCAATAATTTAAATATATATATTTATCTTTAAAATTAATTCTAATATTAACGGGTATAGCATCCTCTAATGTGATTAAACTAAGTATCGTAAAATACATCTATATATATTTTTTAATATTATAATAGATTAAAAATTCTCGGCTAAATTAAAACCACAGATACCTACATGTATCTTTGATACGTATTAAAGATATAATATTGTATCTTGTGTCTGTCTTGTACCCATAATAGATATTCTGAAAGTATCTTGTATCTAGATAAAAAATTTTCCAGTATCATGTATCTTTTTCTTCGAAAAGATACAATAGATAGGTACATATAATAATAAAAAAATCAAATTGGGTAGTCGGTAATTATATTTCAGATTCTGAGCTAAACGAGGAATCTAGTGGATTTGCAATGAACAGCATTATGTTTAGTGTGTTTATTTTTTTTCTCTGTTAACACATTTTTGAACAGAAGGAACCATTGGCGTTAGTACGATATTGATAGGAAATCGGGTCACTAAAAAGTACATTAAACATAGTGTTTTTCGATTTTCCCGGTACGCTCCTTGAAAGAAAAACTTTCTTTTATACGGTGTATGACTAACTTTATATTTATTATAATTATAATTTATAAATTATAATTATATTTGTTGGCTACCAAAGTGCGATTTTTGAGTTATTAGAATTCAACAAAGTGTATATCTGGCTACAATGAATGGCATGTTTATTCGAATAATATACTATAATGCATATACCGAAATAATATAATATATAACATTATAAAATTCAAAATTTCAACTGTAATTCAAATGAATACATCGCATTAAATTTTATATTTTTATTTGTGTATATGTGTAAATTTCCTCACCACCTTAGCTAAAATATTGAAACTCTGCATGAGGTATTACACGTGGCGCGTTTTTTTTATAGTGGTATCCCCGTTAAGGCCTAATCCACTTAAAACGCGTGACAATTGTTTAGAAAACGAAAAATATAGAATGAATAACTTAAAAATGAAAACAATAAACAATACATTTTTTTTAACAACATATGAAATAGATTAATAAACAATATAGTAGATAGATAAATTATATTATGTTGATAAGCATATTTAAGGTTAAAGTTAGATAAATTCTAGACTATAACTTTTCTCGAAAACATGAACTTATTCATTAAATTAGTTTGAGTTTAGGCCAAACTTAGGTACCGGAGATGCATTAATATAGTATCTCGATATATACACATGTTATATATTATAATGTTAAATAGTTAGGTACTGGAAAAAAAATATGAATAATAATAAATAATCAATATTTATAGATTTTATTGAAATATTTGATGCAGTTGACAGTAAAGAGCTTTTTAGTATATTACCTAAGTTTTCTCGTATAATTAATGAAAAACTTAAATGGATTTCCAGATACTTAAGTACAGAATAAAAATTATTATATTAAACGATTATGTACTAGAATTGGAACTTGGAACATTCGCACACTTTTCAAACCTGGAGCAGTACAATGCTTAGTCAAAGAAATAAGGAGATATAATTTAGGAGTAGTAGCCCTACAGGAGATAAGATGGGACGACAAAGGTACCTTGGATCTTTAAGACACAACTATATTCTACGGAGAATGTAATGATCGACGACAGTTTGGAACGGGTTTTGCGGTACACAAAAGTATAGTCCCTCTGGTAACAAAATTTAAAAGTTGTAACCCTAGGATATCAACATTGACAATTAAAGGGCAGTGTTTTGATATCACTTTTCTGAATGGACACGCGCCTACGGAAGAAAAAGCACCAGAGGAGAAAGACGAATTCTATGAGAATTTGGAACACACTCTAAATGAAACCCCACGAATTAAAATTAGGTTAGTCCTAGGAGATTTTAATGCCAAATTGGGAAAAGAAAACATTTTTAGAGCAACCATTGGCAATCATAGCCTGCACGACATAACTAGTGAGAATGGACTTAGGCTTATAGACTTTGCAGACGGTGGGGGACTTATTGTGAAAATCACAATATTCCCACGCAAAGACATCTATAAGGGGACATTGAAAGCACCTAATGTTAGATATACCAATCAAATAGACCATGTTCTGATTAACACAAGATTCAAAAACTGTCTACATGATATCAAAACAGTTAGAGGAGCTGACTGTGATTCGGACCACTACCTGGTAAAAGGAAAGCTAAAAGTGAAACTTAAGAAACTGGCTGTTAAAAAAGAACCAATTATGGAAAGATATGAAGTAAATAAATTAAAAGACAACAGTGTATGTGAGAGTTTTAAGCGACAGCTGCGTGAAACAATTTTTAACTTAGACATAAACCAATTAGATACAATAGATTGTAAATGGAAGGCAATAAAGGAAACTATAAAACTGGTCACAGACACGATGATAGGTAAACAAAAGAAAACGAAGAAACCATGGTTCAACACGTCTTGTGAGAAGGCACTTAATAGAAGGAAAGAAGCTAGATTACAATGGATCAACGACCCCTCCAATAGAGAGAAAGAAATTACTTATACAGAACGCCAAAAAGAGGCAAATAATATATTTAGATTCGCAAACCAAAAAAACGCAAAATACATACTGAGGGAAGCTGGGCCAACCATAGAGCTAACCTATGTCTTAGCTAACCTGAACTGTACCAGAAGATTAATTAAATTATGTGTGGGTACAAAAAACACGAAAGATTCTTAAAAAATGAGGATGGCTCTTTAATTACGGAACAAGACAAAATTCTAGAAAAATGGAGATAGTATTTTGACCAATTGCTTAACTATGAGAACCCGACTGAATTATTTACATGGACAACATCAGAACCTAACGACATTGAATGCCCACCTCCTAGTAGAATAGAAATAGTAAAGCAACTAAATAGACTAAAAAGCAATAAAATACCAGGAGAAGATGGAATTCAGGGAGAAATTCTAAAAAATCTAGATGAGGAAGCAATAAAAAGAATACATTAATTATAGAAAATATATGGTCTGAGGAACAACTCCCGAAAGACTGGGGTGCAGCTTTAATATGTCCTATCTATAAAAAAGGAGACCCGCAAAAATTCAGTAATTACAGAGGTATTGCATTATTAAGTCTTAGCATATTGTATACTAGACAGAGTAGTACCTATAACAGAAAATATACTAGGTGACTATCAGGGTGGGTTCAGACCCAATAGATCTACAACTGACCAAATTTTCATATTAAGACAAATTATCAAAAAACGCTTAGAATTTTATGAGGATATACACATATTATTTGTAGATTTTAGAAAAGCATACGACTCTATCCACAGAAAAAGCCTTATAAACATCCTTAAAGGTTTCAAATTCCCCAAAAAATTTTTTAACCTCATTGGAGCCAGTTTTAATCATACGGATATACAGGTCAAGATATAGGTAACGTAACATCACAGCCAACGAGAGTAACGACAGGGCTTCGACAAGGGGATGCATTGTCTCCATTACTGTTTAATTTGGTACTGGAAAAGGTAATACGTGAGATGAACTTTTTAGAAGGAGTTACTTTAGGTCAGATTACAATTGGACTGTTAGCATATGCGGATGATATCGCTCTCCTTGGAGAAGATTTGGATATGATAAAACATTTAGGAAATAAACTAATAAATACGGCAAAAAAAGTGGGCCTAACCGTTAATGAGGATAAAACAGAGTACCTAGTGGTTAGCCGAAGAAATAGAAATGGTGGACAAGAACAATATATCAAAATAGAAGAGCACAAGTTCAAAAGAGTGTCACAATTTAAATATCTAGGGTCAACTATAACGAAGGATAACGATGTCAAGACAGAGGTTTCATCAAGGATACAACAAGCTAATAAAGGATATTATGGACTAGAAAAGTCCTGAAATCGAAGGTCTTATCCAAAAACCTAAAAATAAATATGTACATGACACTACTAAGACCAATTGTTCTATACGGCTCCGAAACGTGGGCGTTAAGAAAAATAGAAGAATTGAGACTAATGATATTCGAAAGAAAAATTCTACGGAAAATTTACGGCCCAGTCTTCGATAATCAAACCAATGAATGGAGAAAACTACATAATGAGGAACTCCAAAGACTTTTTCAGAGGCCGAATATAGTTAGAAAGATTGCCAAACGAAAACTAAGTTGGGCAGGCCATGCTTGGCGCAGACAGGGTACTTTAGTCAAACGGGTGATTGAAGAAGACCCTATGGGAAAAAGACCGTTAGGTAGACCTAAGCTAAGATGGAAAGATAGTGTGAAGAGAGAAGTTGAAAATATAGAGACTGATACCAAATGGAGGGAAGCAGCAGAGGACATGGATAGGTGGCAAAGTTTATCGTTAGCAGTATGGTCTTAAAGGCCGAAACTAAGAAAGAAGAAGAAGAAGAAGAAGAAGAAGATTTACTAAAATATTAACTAAAAATGAATCGTGAAATACCTCAAAAAAATGTCTTAGAACCATAAATGTATATAAATACAATTTGGAAATTTATTGATACAAATGATGACTACTTGTTTATTGTTTTCTGATACATGGGTCAAAAATATCATTTCTAAAAAAATAACTTTAAGATTTTGATAAAACTATCATTATTAGATTTTTTCAATTATAATAATTGGATAATTATTATAATTATAACTATTATTATTGTCAGGTAATTTCTTTTGAAAAAATAACAATTTATAACTATAGTTTAAAAAATAATATTTAATATTATCACAATAGTTTCGAAATTAAAGAAATAAATAAGGCGAGTCTAATTTTTGATCAAAATATTAAATAGTATATCTATCTACGAAAGTTATATTAAAATAATATTGCTTAAAAAAATTAATTCTTCCATTTAATCTTTTAAAGTTATTTATTCCTCTAAACATTACGAAGCTATAAAAAATACTATACTATAAAACAAAAAAAAGGATAAAATCTTTCTTTACAAAAATGATAAAAATGATTTAAATGGATCTACAAGAATAAATTACAAAACAGTTATTGTACGATTTGCAAATTTACTTTACAAGAAATGTACGATCATATATTTGTTTAAAAAATCATCAGACTGCAATAATAATATTATTATAAAGTGTATAAAACATACAATATTATTTGAACAATTTACTATAGTAAATTGTACAATTAAAAGTATTGACCACAAACTAATATTTCACTAGTATATTAATTATTATAAATAATAGTTAATAAGTATTATATTATTGTACTACTTTAGGTGACGAACATACCAACTCAACCTTGGCTTACCAGTTACAAAAGTATATAAAATATCATGTAATAATATTGTAATTTTTTTTTATATCATTTGTAAATTAATAAAAATAAATAAAAAAAACTTTTAAACTTTGGACCGAATTCATCTATAAATACTTAATTTACAAACATTTATAAATACTATCTAATATTAATAATCTAATTTATACTTTATTTTTGACTTTATTGTAATAATAAATTGAAAATATGCAACAAAATGTTTCATTAAGAAAATGTAATTCAGAAAAAAGCTATTAACTATGTCTGTGTGCAACAAAAAAAAAATTATTTAATTCTAATAAATATATAACAAAAATATATAGCACTTGTGTTGACAATGATAAGAATTTAATGTCGGTAGATGACGGTATAAATGTATACTCCGCGCAGAATAAGATGAAATAAGAACCTACGGCCACGTGTGAGGGAACCCTGATACAGGCACGTAAAGTTCATTTAGATAACACCGATAATAATTACCGTCGTGGTTAAAGAGTGTTAAATAATTGATAAGAAAAAAAAAATCATCGAAAAAAACAAATAGATACTGTTAAAATATTTACAAAATATTTACAAAAAATGTATTTATACTGAAATATTTAAAAATTAGTAAAATGAAATTAGTACCAATTTAATCGAAAATTCATGAAATGGATTTATATCCCACCGAAATTCGATTATTAATATTAGATAAAAAAAAAAAAGGCGCAATAAAGTTATTTACTTATAAAATATGTTACTATAGACAATTGATATTATTTATAGCCCCTATACGTACTTACTATATAAATGCTTCGTTTAAATTAAACTTGTTTTACTCAATAATGTTCAGCTCGTCTTAACTAAAATATCTATCACTTATCAGTGCCGTGACAATTGGGTGTGCAAGGTGTGCGTTATTGAATATAGATTGCCAATAACTTTTTTTTTTTTTACGAAAAACGTACAACTTTTAAAAAGAAGATGACAACAATGTATATGTAATTTATTTTTTCGTCGTAATTACGTATTCTTGATTTTCAACCATTATAAGCAACGATTGCCGGTGGACGGGACACTCGAGTAAATCTGTTTGGTTATGTTAACTATAGTTATAGGTTCAAATTTTTTTTTAAATTTTAAATATAATAATTCAAAATTTCTCTCACACGGGCCTCGGATGTTGCGGCACTGATATATATATACTATACGCAATATAATATAAATGGAATAGGGTCACCGTGAAAAATTGTCCGTCGAATCATGCAGGTTTTCGTTGTACATTTTCTTCGCGACATTGAATATCCTCGATGGACATTGCAGGCTGTCAGTATATGCTCCATCTCTGTATGTCCTGAGCTTTCCAGAACAATGTTCCACTGACGTTTCTCCAGTCCATCCGTTCGGACATTTGCAGATATTCTGCACTCATGATGTACTACAGGTTCGTTCAGGATCTCGTTAACGGCCTTCCACCTATTTTTTTTGGATAATTAACGATGAACAAAAATGTAAGAAGAAAATAAATGAATAAAAAATGAACAATTATTTATATAGAACGATATTATTATTATATAATGTTAAAATGATTTATAAAAACACTTGGAGGAAAAACACTTAAAATTATACAAGAAAAAAACTCAGAATAGCATTGAACAATTTTAACGAAAATTAAAAATAATAGACGTAATATAGTGACTGTGTATTGACAAACACATTTTGTTTATTTAAATATTTTTCGATAACTACTACCGTTACTATATATTCTAGTTAGCCAGCATCATTTTTTTTATTAATATTGTTTATCGGCCAACATTATCTTAAATATAACTAAATTTCATGGAAATAAATAAATACGTACCTATGTATAATTTATTTTTGTTACACTTTTAGCTCCGCTAAATTGAGATCCGCTCAGAATCGTTTTATCGATAGAATTGAGTTATCATTGGTCTCATATTTATTATGTCCACTACCAGAATCCACTACTCGTTGAGGGAAGTCCTTCGACTCCCTACACTGACCGGATTTATAATTTTTTTTATCCTTCCTATCTCGTACCTACCATAAAAATAAAACAATTTTTTTCGATATTTGTTGTTGGTTGTTAATGTTGACGCTACCTCACGATTTATCTGTTCCAGATTTTCATGCTTAAATTTCATTAAACCGTTACGTCACGAAATGATATAAATACAAAATATAATTTTATAATCTTACCTATATATATCTAATAATATGAAAAAACCTTGAAAACTGGTGACTGAAATACTACAAAATATTACCTTTTATTATTATTTTATAATATTTCAAATATACCTAAGCTATATTTTATGTGATAGGTAATGTTTTGAATAAAATTCTAATTGCATATTTATTTCACTGTCCTATATAAAATATTTTGATAACTATGTATCTGTACAGTGTATGCACAATACACACATATGTATATTTTTATTTATATGATTCTATAATGTGATTTATTTTATTTGTAGCTACATTGTTATTAATGTAAATATTGAACATAATGAACATATATTTTTTTTTTTTTTATACAAAATTGTAATAGTAACTATAATTTTAACTATAGAATAATAATTATATTTGGCAGAGTATCTTGTATCTTCTATGTATCATTAATACTTGTCTCTTGTATCTTTTCTATAATAGAAGTGTATCATGTATCTTGTATTAAAATATCCATAATGAATGTACCTATCATGTATATCGTATCAAGATTCTTTTCTTATAGTATCTTGTCCAACCCTGTCTATAACAATATTTAACAGTAAATTTAGATCACTAATAATACAATATTTATGGCATAAATGCAATTTAGCTCCCAAGCGATTTTTTGGAATTTTTTTTTTTTTCAAAATGTGTGTTTTTGCATGCTTAATTTAGTGGTACTTTTAAAAAAAGTCGCTCAAACTTCATTTAGAAGTTATGGTCCAAAAACTTCAAAATTGTCGGTTTTTCGTTCAAAAATCAATTTTGAGTTACTTTAATATGCAAATGCTTGAAATAACTTTACAATTAAGTTTTACGTGGTTTATTAACAATAACATAAAAAATATGTACGATAGGTGAATTTTGATTCCACTAAAATGTTGAGCATATAAATACTAACATTTTCAAAAAAAAAAAAATGTCCAAAAATATAAATTTTTGGTATTTTAAACTCGAAAACACGATTTTTAGAAAAATCGAAAATTTTGAAGTTTTTGGACCATAACTTTTAAATGAAGTTTGAGCGAATTTTTTTAAAAAGTACCACCAAATTAAGCATGCAAAAACACACATTTTGAAAAAAAAATTCCAAAAAATCGCTTGGGAGCTAATCTGCATTCGTTTCATATTTATAAATTCTATACTAAAATGATGATAATTTATTTTAATCAAAGGTAAAGGTACATTTTAACAGTATTTAAACTAAATTTCTGACCACGATTGTCATTTGATTTTACGACTATAATTTGATGCCATTGTTTCTAAAAGAATCTAAATTTAAATTTTAATAATCATTGGTAGGAATAGGTGCCTGGCTATAATGTATAAATTATAACTCTGATAAAATGACATACCATTATGTTATTTTGCTCGATATTATAAACGTTTTTATGACTATTTTCTCATATAATTAATACTGTAGTATAGGCAAGTTTATTATATACTTAGATCATAGTTAAAATTGCGTTCTACTACATAAGATACCAAAAAAAGTTCAATAAAAGTATTATTATATTTTTAAATCAGTTTCAAAAAAAATCGTTATCACCAAAAACACATTTTCAATTATCAACTCATTGATTACATATATATAAATGTTATCAATGTTTGGAATAATATTAAGGAGTCTATAATGTATATATATATATAAGCAACGTGTGTGTGTTGGGTCATTAAATAACAATATTTCCAATCATAATACTGCGATGTGTCGATGTGTCATATTAAGCCGGTCTCCAATATATTTCGTGTATTTTCGTCAGTTTACAATTTTTTTTACAAAAAAAGGAAAACCAAATTTCAGCTCCATAATTTGAATCAAAAAAAAAACCACCTTTGCAGTGTTTTTGCAAAATTATTTGCTTTACGTTATGTGTTTGTTAATTATCGAAATACGGTTAATACGACAGAAGATAAAAAAAAAAAAAACGGTAGGTATCTACGCCCGGTGATACTATATAGCTGTGTTTCTTTCGGGTGCGTGAAATTAATGCGAATATTTTGTTCGCTCCGAACCTTCCGCGACGATAAAAGTAAAATATTGTTACGTATAATATTATGTAAATATTTAAAATGGACGACATCCATGTTGACTCAATACACACGAGTGGGTATCGAAACAAACATGACATATTATATAGGTATATATATATACTGTACCTACTACCCGATAAGGCGATAAATAAATTTACCTGAAAACAACAGCGATACGGTTTGGCAAATACACGGTGTTCGATCCACTTAAAATTTTAATGCGATATGTATAAAATGTAAACATATGCCATATTTTTTTTTTTTTTTTGAAAAATCGATTCGTTTGTTTAACGTGTATATTATTTGTAACGGGCCAGTGTCGACGTGTATATATATATATATATATATATAGGAACAGCATAGATAACGAAAACGTTATCTATAGATAATCACGAACGATATAATGGTCATGAGAGAATTCGTAAAAAATCGTGGAAAAAAAATCAATAGTTTCTAGAAAAATATAAAAACACGTACGCATTTGTAACTATAGACAAATAATAGGCAGTATAGGTGGTATAGTATAATCGTAGGTTAATAAATGTAGGTATATACCTATATTATGTATATATATATAATATAATAATAATTAATAAATATAATGTATATACGTATAGTATATATATTTTTTTTTTATTTAACATACATAAAGTTTCTCTCACATTTTCACTGATATATGAGCGATTTACTAATTCTGTAAACCAATTTGTAAACATTTACACGTTATTCGAAACATGTCGATAGTAGTCCGGTATATATACCTATATATAGTGTTTTTTTTTTTTTTTTTGCAGTAGGATAATTTTCAAAATAACCGAAAAAAAATATTGATTGTGTTCCGAAATCCATCTGATAAAAGGAGGGGAAGGGGCAAATTCACGCACGTCTTATTATTATTATTTTTTATTTTTTTTTTCATTAGAGCTTTCGTAAACATGTACATTGTATATAGCTTAACGCTTAACGAGTTTAATGGTACATGACTAAAAATTACACCAATAAAAGAAAAACAAAGAAAGAATAAAGAAATAGATAAATAGAAAATATAATAAACAATTTTTAATAAACTAGAATAATTTAAATACAGAACCCGGAACTATAAAAGAAAGAGATAATATTATTTACAATAAAAGTTGGAGAAAAGGAATTAAGAGCATGTTACACTCGCATTTGTTGTCTCTGTCTATCTAACAGATAATATAGTAAAATCACACTACGCAGAATTGAAATTTTGGCGTTTAGGTTAAATTTAGAGTATAAACACCTATTACAAAATTTAAAGCGAGGAATATTTTC
>JAIPRL010012533.1:0-11901 GCA_025469235.1 Pemphigus obesinymphae | reverse complement strand
ATCCCTCCTTAATACATGCCCGAGCCATCTTAATCTATTCTCTCTCATTTTGTCTACTATCGAAGCTACCCCTATACTACCTCTGATATACTCATTCCTTATTTTATCCTCTCTAGTAACTCCACTCGTCCACCTTAACATTCTCATCTCAGTTACGCTCATTCTCTGTTCTATCTTTCTAACTACTGCCCAACATTCCGTTCCATACATCATTGTAGGTCTCACCACTGCCTTATAAAATGTACCTTATAACCTAATAGGGATTCTTTTATCACACAGAATAACTGACGCTTCTCTCCACTTCGGCCATCCACACTTAATCCTGTGTTTCATATCCTCTTCGATACCCCCATCTTTCTGTACAACGGAACCTAAATACATGAACCTCACCACTTCTCCCACCACATCCCAACTTAACTTTATTTCTAGCCTTTCCCTATTCCCTCTGTGTTCCCTTTCACCAAAATCATACTGTATATATTCTGTTTTACTCCTACTAATCCTTAGATTTCCAGAGCTTCTCTCCACTTTTCAAGTCTACCATTCACTTCCTCAGGACTTTCTCCTATCAGTACTATATCATCTGCAAACAACATGCACCATAGTACCTCCCCCTGTATATCCTTTGTTATGTCATCCATTACCAGGGAAAATAAGTAACGACTCAAAGCTGAACCCTGATGTACCCCTACTCTGACCCTAAAATCCTCAGTTTCTCCACACAGACTTCTCACTCTTGTACTAGCTCCTTCATACATATCTTCAATTATGTCCACATACACCTTTGGTAGTCCTTTCTTCATTAATACCCACTTTAAAATCTCCCTAGGAACCCTATCATAAGCCTTCTCTAGATCAATGAATACCATACGCAATTTCTTTTTTATTTCTCTGTACTTCTCTACAATCTGTCTCACACAAAATATTGGCTCCATTGTTGACCTCCCAGACATAAACCCAAACTGATTTCTAGTAACAGTTGTCTCACCTCTTACCCTTTTATCTATTATCTTTTCCCAAATCTTCATACTGTGGCTCATAAGTTTTATCCCTCTATAATTTCCACAATCCAGTACATCTCCTTTACCCTTGAATATTGGTACTACACTACTCTTCCTCCACGCTTCTGGAATTTTTCCTTCTACTAGTATATTATTAAAGAACTTTGTCAGCCATTGTATACTGTTACAAGTCACTACGGCAAGAATTTTTTTTCCTTTCATTAATTTTGACAATTATAATACATTTATTTCATATTAAAATGTCATAATTCATTCAACTATCCCTCTAAAATATATACCTACATATATTTTAAACACATTACCTACAAATATAAATTAATATATTAATAGATAGTTTAGGTTATATACAAATACTAAAGCCTATTTAATAATAATATAAAATGTTGTTAATTATGAACTTTTCAAATTTTTTTATTAATTTATTTTGATAAACCATCAATGTGAGTTAAATTGTATTGTCTATATTATTGGTCAGTAGAGAAAGGAAGTACCTACTTTACTCATCAGGTGTCAGTAGAGGTACTGGATACACTTTGCTTATAGGACAGAAATACAGAATACTCTTGGTGTATGTATTGCATTTGAACATTTAAAAGCAATGATAAATCATTCCATTTAATAAAATGATTCTGAGTGTACCTAGTTAAAATAAAATTACCTTTGACCTTTAAATCAGGGGACGCCATTTGGGGGGTGGGCTGAGTGTGTACTCACATACCCTTGAAACTAAATGATATTTGGTTTAGGCGTTATCTAATACCTATGGGAACAACCTTCAAAGTTTCAGTGGCCTTAAGACTTTATATTTTTAATTAATTATATGATTTATTCATATATCCATATTGAGTTTTATTAAAGTTCAATAGTTTTTTTTTTCAAAAATGTACTAAATAGTCTATGTTTTTTAAGTATATTCACAAATCTAAAACATCCGGGCAATCTCTATACAGTCTCAGTACAATATAAATATATTGCAATTTGCAAGCACAGTGAATTAATTTTTTTAAACTTTTGGAGGCACATATCTGCGCATGCTTATGATTAGAATATAGGTAATTGTTTAATTTTGGGATATTGATGATATTTTGGATATTTTGTCATAAGTTATAAGGGTGGATTTAATTGCACTAAAAATATGTTAAAATTTCAATGAAAATATATTTATAGTTATAATAATTATAATTAATCTGATTCATGTACATATTTTATCAAATTTGATTTATTCTATGACAAAAAAAAATTGTAATATTTATTAAATCCGGTATTCCGGTATTTAGTCCATAATGTATGTTTACATAGGTACTCTAATGAAAAAATATAAATAAAGCCGTGAAATTTTATTTTTAACAATTAAATTATTGGAAATTGGTCTCTATAAATTTTTGTATACCCTTATGAAAAATTAAATGGTGCCCCAGCTTTAAATAGTCAATTAAAAAAAAAACAAGTTGGTTATCCAGATAATTTCATTTATTTTGTTATTTCCCCTATATTTATAAAATATTATACTAACATACCGCATAAAAGGTAATTTCTTTATGTCTAGCAAACTACTGGGAAAAATCAAAAAATGACCTCTCAAAAGTACCAACTAGAACCAATTTGTTATTGTTAACATAAAAACTTTTAAACTCCTTCTAGCTAGGCAAACTCCTGGTCAAAAAATTAGTTTTCTTTAACTCAACACAAATAACTTCACTTAAAATGTAACATAAATTTCATTCACTAAATACACTTTAATATTATAATGATATTGGTAAATTCTAATCAATCTTTGTAGAATTTTCTTAAATTTTTAAGAAATACAGGTATATAATATATTTAAATTTTAAAAAATGATTTACTAATTTTTATATGAATATAATTTATACCTAGTTAAAACACTCATAAATAAGTAATAACCTAAAATAAATAAATATCAATGTAACATAAATAATTTAATTTAGGTACTAACATTGTGTCTCGGTTAACAGGTGTTTTAGCTTAAAATAATTTTAATTATAATATTATGTAAATAAATACCTGATATATGATTATTATAATAATCATTATTTGATGATGCACTTATTTATTATATCACTCAACATCTTTAAATTCAGATTCAATGTTTGACTATGCAAACAATATTTACAATATTTAGCAGCATGTTGGAGGTTCAAATCTCCCCCCCCCCAATAAAAAAAAAACCGCTTCCGAAGAGGTTAAGTGACTCTCTTGGTTTGTAATGATTATGCTCCATTTTTTTTCGCTTATTTGCAGATCTAATTTATGTTCATTCTTTTACTATTCATATACATTTTACCCAAAAAGCGAGAAATTCTCAAATAAGCAAAAATAAGTCATTGTGCCTTGATTTGATAGATTTCCTTTATTTTTGCACCCCTTTTTTGTTGCGCTCTGGGTACCTACCCTAGCTATTTGAGCTAGTAAATAATAACCATTGGCGATCGCAATCCCGATGAGAAAGTAATATATTCAGGAAAACAATAGCACACATGTGATACCGTAGTCGAATATCATCACAATCCCCCTCCAACAAATATTTTTCACATAAATGTTTAAAAATCGTTCAAACGTACTAACGAATAATATGTAGATTGTAGGTAACAGGTATGTAAAATATACTTGCCAACAAAGACGAAGACCCAATATTATGCAAAAGACGGCCGTGTCGTAGTCGTGAACTCGTAACAGATCACGGTGTGATAACTATTATCGATAGCTGTATAGCTCGTAGTAGTTGATAGTCCGGAAAATACCGTCGTCGTCGTCGCCACCGCTGTACTCTCATAGACTCGGGTAACAGCTTGCAAATGGAATCGCGCGATTGTCGTGGTTTCGTTTGGTCTTTTTTATTTTTTTTCCTCTCGCGCGCTCTCTCTCACCAATCAGCTGTGCGATGTGCACATTATATATGTATACGGTAACAATATCATAACATTACATCCATTTACCTGATATGGGCCGGTCGAAAGCGCGGGAACAGCGAAGAGAGGACGGGGTGTCGTATTACGTGGTGGTTATATGGAAAAAAATATTGCGCGGGAAAAACCTCACTCGTGTACCTATCATTATTTATCGTTACCCTCTGAAAACCACCCCTGAGACTCGACCGACACATCCGTCCCTCGGCACCCTTTGCCGCCAACTATACCGATGACACGCACAACGAACCCATTGTCGGTACGCGCGAATTCCGCGCAAAATGTTTAGAACTTAAAATATTGCTTGTAGTACCGACTAGGGACGATTTTAGGGTGGTGGGTTACACACCCCCTATCTTTGGAAAGTAATCGGGAAAAATAGAAAGTCGATTTACCGCGTTTTGAGGAGTATTTCGGAATTTAGTCGACAAAATTTGATGAGTTTTTTTTTACCATTTTTAAAGAGTAGTTCGAAATAGTTACGGCAAATTATTCATTATTCGAAATGTAGTCGGTAAATTATAAAAACACCCCCCTAAAAATATGTCTTCGAGTAGCCTCTGGTATCGACGCACTATATTTTATACAGTATATATATATATATAGAATATAGATATATTCAATCGAAAAATGTAGGCATAGATCAAGGTAAAGGGCGTTTTTTGTGTGATTTATAGGTATGGCATAATAATATGTTATTTTAGGGATTTATTTTCATTATTTTTCTAGGTGGTTGAATTGGGGAAACGCAGCGTCCGTTTTAATTTTTAAAAATATAAATTTTCTTTGGAAAAATAATGAGATTACGAAAATGAATGTTTTTGTCTTATCGCACAATAGGTTTTAGATTTTAAAAATGTTTTAAAAAATTTCCCCCAGATGAGAATTTTTGGATAGGGGGCGTGGTTGACGAAGTCTCCTCGGCTTACTTTTTCTTTAATATGTCCTGGAACGCTGATTTTTCAACCAAGCCCATAAGTCCGTCATTATTTTTTTTCAACCACTGGGACTTCCAAACTTAATTTTTAAGAGGTTAAGTATTGTATAACTGTATAAATATCTGCGAAATTTTTCAACAAAGATTAATCTTTGTATGTAGACTATATAGATATAATACTACCATTGATTATAATATAATAATATTGGGGTAGGTATGTATTTATTTTATATTATTATATATTAATAAATAATCAATAGGTACTATGAGTAATATAATATCTATACCTAATAATAAAATAATGGTATTTTTAAAAATTATCTAATTTAATTATTCTTGTAACGTGGACAGTGGATGTGACCTAATTATAATAAGTACTACCTATACATTATATTAACCAGCTATTATACAAAACGACAAACAAAACCAATATTTATGGTTATTTTTTTATTATATTTATATAGGTCATATCTAACGGACTAGTCGTAAAGTGTAGATATACCACATTCATATTATGCACCCAAAGGCTACCGCAGATAGTGGCAAGTGGAGTCACTAGTCAGTTACCCCTTTGTTTTTTTTTACTACATCTTTGTGACGTTTTGTCTGAAATTCTAAAACGTAAAAATTCATGAAAAAAAAATATGGCCTATAAAAAACTAAAAACTCATTTTACTAAAAAACTTTTTTTTAAACTAATAAAAATAACAAACAATTACAGATATCTAACGCGTAATGTAATACGAAAATTCGAATATTTTGGTCATTAGGTTATATACCTATATGTATAATAATATATAATAATATAATATAATAATAATACTATATGTAGGTACTTATATTAAACAGTGTTCATATTGTCAATTTGAAAATGTAGGTATTTTTAAAGTTATATACAGGTCGTAGCCAATAGTTACACAATGTGTACCTACCTAATTTATCAATTATATGGATCAGAGTGGTTTTTTTTTATGTCTATCTGCACTATAGCTACTCCAAGGTTGTAAACACGATAAAATGTGCAAATTTTGAATAAAAAGTCAGACCATATCCATATTCCATAATGTGCACTTAGAAGCCTACCTATATATAGATATATGTCTGTCGCCTATACACTTGTATGATAATACTATGCATGTGTTGATTTAATAACCGATTTACGTATAGGTATAGTAAATATGATACATTTAAACAGACTGATGTAATAAATACATATGTATATATACATATATAAATATTTAATATATATTAAAATACGATAAAGATAAATTTGATTTTTAAAAATCGCCTGCAGATTCGATGATCGAGAATCGAGATTGTTTGCACACATTTAAAATGTTTACCTGAAAATCGACGACGTACTTGCGCACGCAGTAAAAATAAATACCTAATTTATTATTTTTTTCTTTATTTACAAAACTTATTTGTGTTATTATTATTTATGTTATACCGGATAGTAGGTATATATAGGTAGACACATTATAGTACTTAGGTACCAAGTTACATCCAAAAAACGGATCTAGGTAGGGTCTTGGGGCCCCGGCTCTCCCAGATATATCTTTTTCTTATGATAAATGATAATAGCATAGAATATTGAAGGTTTAAATTATATATTTTTATATCTCCCTAATATTCCCTCTGAATTCGTAGAATATTGGCCAGTGGTCAGAAATCAAAGTACAAATTATATTGAAAACACATTAAAATTATGTTTATCCCATATAAATATAATCAAAAATAATTGATTAGGTAGGTATGTAGATAAAATAAATTTAAATCATGTAACTAAGAAAGAATATGTACGTTGTGTTCTTTCGTAGGTACATACCAAGATAAAAATTTTGTGCACAAAGAGTTCTTGGTTTAGGATATACTTTGTCGTAGGTAGCCACTTATATTTAAACTATTATAATATGCAAATGTTGGGGGTATTCAGATTACCTAACTAATATAGCTGGTTAATTCAATTGTTACTGATTAACTTTTTATAGATTATCTACACTTTTTGATAGATTCTCAGTGTAGCGATGAAGCTTTGATTTTACAATGATGTTTATTTTTAATTATATTTTTATATGAGGAATATTTTGACCAAAAGGAATCGAGTAGGAGTTTTGGAGTGTGTATGCTAACGATAGAAAATATTGGATCTTTAGTAATTTTTTGATTTTTCTAGAAGTTTTCTTAAACTTAAAGAAAAACTACCTTTTATGTGGTATATAAGAATTTGCATGCAGAATACAGTTTTTTTACAAATGCAAGAGAAATTAAAAAATACTTATAGATACTCTGTATATTATACGTTTATACTTATATACCTACCTATTATATCGTTATAGGTACGGTGTGTTGGTTTATTCGAGGAGGGAAGAAGGCAAGTGGGTTTTAATTTATATTGAACTCTAAAAATATTAATAGAATAAAATATTCAAATATAGTATTAATACATAATATTTAAATCTATTTACCAATACGATTTAATTTCACTTAGTATTCTCACACTATCTTGAAGGTGATAATGAACGTTATAACTTATAAGGGGTTATATATAGGAAATAATAAGAAAAATTTAAATATAGTTTAAATTAATGTATAACACTGGCCAGTTATACTTTTTATTGTTATATAACTACGTTTATTAAAAAAACCTTTATACCCGAAACAAACAAAAATGCATTATAAAGTAGTTATAGAGTTGTAATATCTATAAAATGTATAAAATGTGTAGATAACATTTCTAAGATAAATTCATTGGGATTTTACAATTTTTAGATTCTGGACGTAGCGAAGAAGCTAGGTATTCATTTTACAATGACTGTTTTTTTTTTCTGTAAGCAACTTTTCGACTAGAAGTCGACTAGGAGTTTTGGCGTTTATATGTTAACGATGGCAAATTGGTTCTAGTTTATACTTTTAATAGGTACATTATTTTATTTTTCCAGTAGTTTCCTTAAGATTGAAAAAAACTACTTTTTATACGATATATAAAAATATGAATGAAGAATGCAGGTTGTACAAAATATGCAAAGAAAATAACGAAATACTTGTGTACAGCGTGTATCTACCTATTTTTATTCGAGGGGGATGGGGGAAAGAAGGTTTCAATTTTTATTCAACGCCAATAATAATAACAAAATTAAATATATAAATATAATATTAATACACTTTGTCACAGTGCATTTAAAGGAAAATAGAAATTCTGAGTGAACGGTATGACATAAATAAGTATACTACTACTTATATTTGAAATACATTTTAAAAACAGCTTTTTGATAGCAAATTAATTCTATAGTTTATTTTTTATAGAGATAATTTTTTAATGTCCCACCTCCCCAACAAAAATACACCGTTTATAGAATCGTATTTGTCGAATGCAATAATTTATCATTCCTTTCAAATCTAAAAAATAGTAATAATACCTACAAATTATTTTGCCCGAAGACCGAAGTGATGATGAATCAACTAAGTACTTCTTCCTATATCCTACCTGACATGCAAAGTGCTTCCCTGTCATTTTATATTTTTTTTACTTACAGTACAGACGTAATTAAAAAAATGTAGGTACAATGGTGATAGCTGGTATACAATATATAGGAAAAATAATTTACAATAGTTGCATTTTTGTTGGAAAAAATTGAATAAAATTGTTGATCGACGTAGTACCTACTTATAACATATTTATATGTAGGTACATAGCTAGATATTTTATAAGTAGGTAGATGTATCGATTTAGGTGTATAAGTGTATTTCATATTATTATGTATACATACATTTTAGTCATCTTACACGTTTATATAATTTACAGCCTTTGTGCATATTGTTTAAGTACCTACATATTATAGTTGTATTAATTGTATATTTTTTATCTATAATGTTTTGAATACATGTATATTACAGTTCTTTTAGTATCAATTATAATTTTTATTTTTATCCATTAGGTTATGTTAGGTTAGCTAGGTTTAGAAAAATAAGCGCGAAACGATGCTTGTATACCGAGGTTACCTTCTTATGCGTATATGTGTATTCCATGGAGAAAAAAGGAATATCGCGCGAATGCAGTGTTTGGAACGTTCACTAAAAAATCGAACGCGTTCGCATTCACGTTCATTTGCTCATTTATTTTTTTATTTTTTTGTGAAAATTGATTGTTATGCAACTAAGCACTTACTTAGGTGTAGTTTACAGAACACCCATTTTTTTTTAAACGTCAGCTTTAACGTGTTAATTTTAAAAGTGCTTGAAAAAATTTGCGGTCAGACATTGTTTTGAAGTTAAATAGCAACTTTAAGTTGATTAGGTATGTGTAAAACGATATACTATATACGAACTATATACAAATACGAAGTAAAATCGTCCACGTTCGTTAAGAAATGGAACGCGTTCACAAATTTGTTCTAATGCCTTTTAAATGAACGCGTTCATAGGTCGTTTAAAAATAATAAATGCATTCTTTCCAAACACTGTGCGAATGTATATAAGTAATTACATAGTTTCCGGTTTTGTTTTTATTTCATTAATCACTAAAATTTAAAATTTTAAAATTGACGATATAGTACAATTGAAAAATAATTTTTTACATAGTAAAAACAAAATTTCTACTTGTATTACCTATTAAAGCCTATAAGTATATCGTATATATTCTATAGGTAGTTGCAGAGTACAACTCGTTTGTGTAATATTTTTTAAGTCGATAGCCCGCTTGGGTAAACATAATATTATTACGAATATAATTAAAAACAATAGTACCTAATATGTAATTATATAAACAATTTTTAAAAATTTATTATAATTTTTAAATTATCATGAGTTATCATGGGATAAAATAATTTGTGGAAGAAATAGCATGTGGCATGTTTAATTTTTTGGATGTAGGTAATACCTATAAGTTGTTTAATATTTTAGGGAACAGTGTTTTTGATAACCTATATAGTGATTTATACGTATTCGGGTATTCCGTAATAATTATTATTTAGTGTCACATAATAATGTTTGCATAACATCGTTACTGTAGACATTTGTGACTTAATTTTTATTTGAGTTGATTTTTTTTAGTTTGATTTAGTTATAATGTTTACGATTTACCCAAACAGGCTATATCAAATTTGAGTGTTTGACCCAAAAAGGCTATTCAATTTTACCTAAATGCGCTAACAAAATTATCAAATATTTACTCTCCCAGATAATAACTAGGTACAGGGGCGTCATTTGAGAGGGGCAATGGAGTGCGATGGTACCACTAACTTAAAAGCGTTAATAATTGGCTTTCCATTAATGCTCTAATATTGATGCCGTCATATTGTCATAATTCATTTATATACATAATGTACCTACTATGTTTTCATATAATATATTATGATTCCAATATATAATAATTTTAAATATTTTTTAGTAATACGTTTATAATATTTACATATTGGTACCTACATTTATATTATATATAAGTACCTATATATAATTTTTTTTTAATAGCCTGGTGAAATGTTAACATTTTCCACAGATTTCCTTACTTTTATACATATTTCCTTTAGGATTATTACAGACTATACCTACTTATAAAGTTATAGGAACCAAAAATATTTAAGGTAGGTACTTGTAATTTAATTTTAAGTTTTGAGCAAAGTGAAGAATATTGTAAGTAGGTACCATTTTATACCAAGTTTTTTGTTTTACGTTTTTAACTATAATGTATATTTTTATTTATCCATATTACGTAGATCTTCTAGTAGGCAGAGGGCAGGTGAAAGGGCGGATCAACCAAAGCAGTTAACCTACCTACTTAGAACAAAGTCCCGTGAAAATGGTCTTCTACTATTAGAAAAATGTTAAGGGGCCGCATATAAATGAAAAATTGACCTAAAAGTGTGACAAAACTGTGTGATTTTGAGAAGTCGGATTTCAATTCTGAAAACTGCTTTGAATTCATCAGTTTGTATTTTAGGGTTTGATTTTTTTTAGCCGTGTAATTTATCATTAAAAATCATAATTTTTAAACATTGATTAGATTTTAATCTGTAATAGTATAGAAATATGCCGAGATCGATTCAAAGTTCTAAAATTTTGTCACGCTTATTGGTCTTTTAGACGGAAATTTCGTGATTACAAAACAATAAAAAGTGATATGGGTATGAGGCTACTTTAAAATGTGCTTAAATATTTCAAAATTGTTAGATTTTTATTTTTGACAATATTTCTTAAAAATTTTCGATATAGAACCCCTTAAAAATTGCAGGTGGTGGGACCCTTTAGCTTATTTGTTGTTTTTAGAGTATACATTTTATTGGAGAAATTTATATACGAATGACCTTTTTTTTTTTTTGCTTATTAGAGAAATGGCCTCGAAAAATTAATTTCCTTCAGGCCCCGTAATTTGTAACTCCGTCCCTGAGTAGACTGAAATTTATAATATAGATTACAAATTAAACAAAAACAATACTATTATTAATAAACTATTCCTTGTGGGTAGTACTCGGAGTAGTACCTATACATATTTAGTTTTAAAAATGTACTTGGAAAATTTTGTACTTACCAAAATACTACGATATATAAGAATACAATTTTTTAATGAAATCGATTTTGCACATTATTTTGTTTTAATTTACAAAATAATAATCCTAAAATCCAGAAATTGTTCACGTGACATGTACGGTATATTAATAGGTAAACACGTACAATGTACATATAGGTAGGTACCTACCGATTAATCCTCAACTTTCACTTAACTCGATCCAGGGCCGTCCCGAGGAGGGAGTGTCTCACTCTCATTTCATCCTGGAAAGCAGTTGGAAAAATTAAGTTCAGTCGGTAAATAGTAGAAAAAGTCGATGCCTTTTTTTTTTTTCTTATTCACTCACGTTTATGAAGTATTTTGGAATTTTAAGTCAGCAAATTATAAATAATTAGGTTATTAGATTGTAGCCGGCAAAATGGGAAAAAAGTCGATTACCTTTTTTTTTTGCATATTTTATGTTTTGAAGAGAAGTATTATATAATTTATTTTACATTTTCACCCCCCCCCAAA
>JAIPRL010012531.1:0-11906 GCA_025469235.1 Pemphigus obesinymphae | reverse complement strand
AAAAGTGCGACATAAGCATATACAGGCGTGCGTATATGCACACATGTGCATATATATACACTATACAGTATATAGATATTATATACTAAATAACATAGGTATATATATACAGGCCGAATATACAACAGTAACAAAAAACAAACCAGTTTCAGTATTAAAAAAAATGGTTTGTAACTTTTTTTTTACATTAAAAAGTATCCTTTCTAATTTCGTCTATTTTGTGGTGTAATATATGGTGCCTATACATTTGGGCCAAATAATGTTTATAATTTACCACTGGTGGATTTGAGGGAGTGACAAGGCGATTATCACCTCCATGGATTAAGTTTAAATATTTAATTGCCTCCCCTGCCACAAAGGTCTAGTACCACCTATGGTCACCACTTATACGTATAAGATTGTATGTCTTATTTACTACATATATTGTACTATAATTATATACTACTAGTCATTTTTTTTTAATTATTATTGTATTTAAAAATGATTATTGTAAATTATTATATACCTATAAATAATATACGTAATATATTGTGTAATTTTTGATAATTAAGATGTGTCTATTGACAACTTAGTTTAAAAGCAGCCCACTTTATATTTTGTATTAATGAAGTTTTAATTTATAGTGTAGGTAATCATTTTACTTTATTAAAAAAAAATACAATATTATATGCATAATTAAATGATATACAATAATACAATAATCCTACTACAATAGATCGCAATACTGATAAAAACAAAAATTAATTTTGTTATAGATAACATTTATTCGAATAAATTTAAAGAATGTACACCACTCGATCACTGTTTTAGGTGAGTCACAGAGATCATATTAGGTATTATTTAAACATATTTAACTTATTATATTACATAATTATGATTACACGCACAGTTTATTTTCAACATAATCTTATTAACTAAGCAAATAATGATAAATAATAATTACATTTTTAATTATTATTTTTTTTTTTTTATCAAATTTCCATTGTAGATTTTAGTATATATAATCAAATTTCACTCTGAATTTTCACTCACTAAAATTGATTTAAAACTTTTACTTTTGACTGATTTTTTAAATATACCATAATACCATTATCTGAATATATATATATATATATATAATCTATATAGTAGCTTTTAACATAATCCATATTGTCAATCGAATAATCGATAGTTTAAAAGTGATTTATGCAATCTGACATGCAAATTAAAATAATTATTTAACAATAAAAATATTTTTTGTCGAAAAATTTTTCCTTTTTTTTCTCAAAAATTAATTATTTATTATCCGAACGATTAGTCGGTTCTACTAACTCCAATGATAACAATATAGTATTATTCGAGTAACTAACAATTGAAAGTAAATTGAATAATAATTATTAAAAATACTAATAATTTATTCAAAAGAACAATAGTTAAAGTAGAATCTTGAATTATACACCAGGTTTTTAAGGAATTCTATGTACATATATCTAGAAAATTTTAAGAAAAACGAAAATTTAATATATACAAAAATGTTTAAATACATACCTAATGATATTATAATTTTATTTTCCCTATTATGGAATTTTAAAATTACAACATATTTTAAAGATAACCTCATCGGAGACTTAAAATTTTCAGATTTTAAATGTTCAGCTCATTATCAAAGGCACCAAAAACCTAATTTGTAATTTTTATATTTTTTAAACCACCGTAACGCTTTTGATAATTAATAATTTTTTAAAAATCAATATGATTCTCACTTCAATATTTTGGTTCTCTATCAATTTTATATTAGGTCTTTTAACTTTAAAATTATTTTTTATACATTTTCATTTGTTTTTCATAAACATATTTTTAATACCAAAAATTACATTGGCATGACATCCTCTTAAGAGGATGCTATACACGCGCTTTTTAATGGGTCCTGTATAAGCAATTTTTATAAAGTCTAATAAAAGATGAAAATCCAACAATTTATTAATAATTAATTATATTTAATAAGTAATTTAAAAATAGTCATGTCAGTACTATTTTTTATTGTTGTGCTATTAGGACATTTGTTAAAAAATCACGTTCACATTCTATAACCACAACTTCTCTCTTTGTAATTGTAGAGTCAAAATGTATACAAGACATGAAAGGTGATAATATTTACTGTGCTGGAGCATAAAGTTTTTTTCAATATATTTATTTGAAAACGTATAATCTGTGATTGAAAATAGTAAAATTTTAAAAAATGTTAACTAAAAAATTTAAATATATAAATATAAAAATATTCTCATCTTTCATATTTCGTATAAATTTTAACTCTACAATTACTAAGAGAGAAGTTGTATACTGTAGTTACGAGTATTGAGGGTGGACGTATTTTAATACGACCAAAATGGGTGTGTAGCATCCTTTTAACAGATTTATTTAGGAGTCACACCAACTGAAGGTACCATATCCAATAGACAACAATCATTTTTAAAAAACATATATTGTTATTTAATTTGAATAAATAACTATGTAATTAATAATATATATAATATGCAGGGTCGTTACTTGTTATGTATAATACGGTATATAAAAAATAGTATATAAAATATGTATTATACGTACGTATAAAATGTATAGTACATAACCCTTAATTGTATACGTTTTATACGTATAATACTATTTTGATATAAAATTAATGTTATTACATATATACATTTTCGTTGTGTATATTATTGTATAATACTTAATTGTGTTTAATATAATTTACTTAGTTTTTCCAACTATTTCTTTTTTACTTGATACATACGCATTATTTTATATGTAATAAAAATAAAAATGCAATTGAATATTACAATTACATACATTTATATTTATATTTTATAGCAATTCTATTTTTATTTAAAAAAAAAAATTAGCTTGTAACAGAAACATTTATTGTAAAATTTTTTTTATAGTGAATATCAAACACAAAATAATTGTATACGTTTTATACACATATATTATCATTCCTGATAATGTGTAACATTTTTACTTCATTATACATAGTAAGGGTTACGATTATCTACCGGTAATCTACCGTGGTATAAGTATATAATATGTTTATATATATTTTTAGTAACTTTTTTATAACTAATAGTTGGAGTTTTAATCGACCATTTTTTAATCTAACTAAATTACCAGATTTTTCGAAAATATTAAATATACCTAACTAACTAAATATTTTGATTTTAAATAGATACAATATTCTCAAGCTTATGTAGGTATATTAATTTAATTTTCCATTGCATCTAAATTTCCGTTCACAAATCTAAATAGGTAGGTGCACAGTACACGTGAAAAAAAAAACAACTCGAAAACGATCGACTACTCGACTGAAATACAAAAATGGCAATAATGGCCTGCCATACATAGATTTATTTTAAATCCCTTTATGCAACTCATCAATTTGTTATAGCTTTATAATATACTTAAATTTGCAATTATACACCGTGTATAATATTCGAACGAAATATAATACGAGTTATATTCGCTCGTTTCATTGCATTACTCATTTAAAAATACAAAAATTAGAATATTAATCATTTGTCTGGTTCATTATAGCCATCCGTCTGTTTGCCATTTAATCTGATGATTGTTTACTTTCTCAATGTATAATAATATAATGCACTAGTATAGTACGACGTAAGTAATGTAATTATTAGATAATGACACAATATATTTCATTTTTATCGTTTTCTAGAAATATTAGGTACGTCATTCATCATAAAGCATTTTAAAAAAGACAATATATTTCATAATTGTATGAAATGTTTTATTCAGTTCGTATGTATATTGGTCATTAGACCGTGGAACACCTACGATCTTTTCAAAGTACAAATTTAGTCGATTTTTAATGGAAAGTAATTTTATGGAATTTTTTTCTTTTATGAAAAATAACTTGAAGACAATTAAATTTGTTTACACTAAAAATTCTATGGAGTTTTATTATTATGGAATTTAAACTCTTAGAAAATTGTTGGTTGTAGGTTTCTATGCATAATTATAGATACCTTATATCCACGTTGTATCCGTCCATCCGTCATATCTATTCGTTGTCATATTTATACTATATAATAGGTACCTACGTAGTTACCTACTAGGGACATTTTTAATTTAACAATCGACCGTTCTTACAATGTGTGAGTCATATAATTCTATTATTATTTCCTAAAATATTTTCTACAGATTGTTATTTTCTATTATTAATCTCTATAAGTCTGTAGTCGAATAATAATAATATACCTATTCTAAAGAGGTAGAAACCAGAAAATTGAACACCAACGTCGAGCAGCTAAACTACTGGCCCACAGAATTTTAGGATTTTTACCAGCCCAAAAAAAGTTTTTGATCGTATTAAACAAAAATCAATGTTAGTACTATAAAGTACTGGCTATACTGGCTGTTAAGAACCTTCCAAATGTCTATTGTCTATATTAATTTCTTTTGTATTTTTACATTTTTATTTTAAACATCTTTCATTTAAAAATTAATTTATTCATCACAGAATTTTTTTTTTAATTCTCCCGTATATTTAACATTCACATTTGTCATTCAATAATTTTCCATTCTAAATAGTGATTCATAATGATTTATTCTAAATTAATTTCTATTTTTTTTTATACGTCCCCTAGCTCATATACATAGTTGTTGAAATGTATCCAATTCCCAATAAAAGCTATTTCTATGCAAAAATATTAAAATCTTCCGATAAAACAATAATCAATAATTACAATTATTAATTTATTATATTAATTCAATAACCTCTTTCTCTGTGCTATCGGGGCTGGGCCAAGCAATAGTAACACTCCTGGCAAGATGAAAACTTTGCATCCCCTCTCACCAAATAAATTGGTCCATCTTGTGTCTCTATCAAAAAGTCATTGAGAAACCGGTTTGAAAACCCCAAAAATCGAAAATCAAATCAAATTAAGAAAGATACAAAAAAGTACTTCGCATAAATTGTCCCTAAAGCCATTGAAATTGCGCCTTGAAATATTGACATACATATACCTATATTTGAACGAATCTAATCTCGCTGCTCGATTGCACCTGCGCCGTGCACACAAATAACATTTTCAAATTTTCAAAATTAATAAAAAAATTTAAATAATTATTTTAGCTAAAATTTTTAACCATAGTAAATATTCTCGTCTATCATATTCTTTTTAAATTTTAAATCTACGATAACTAGGGGAGAAATTGTACTCAAAAAGCTAAAACGTATTTTAATTGACATTTAACATGAATACTTTAAATGCTTATTTCTCGAAATGCTGTTTTTCAAGGTGATATGCGTGATAACTACCAAACTGATCGTCCGATTCACTTCATCTTTTCGTATGCATATTTTTAATTAGATTTTTAATTGGCCTAGGAAGGATTTTTTCGATAACTTTAACACCACTTTACGATTTTTACTATTTCAATTAACCAATATTTTAAAGTGTGACTATTTTCAATTAATTTTTTCTAAAATCTCTCTCGTAGGTCAAAAATGTCAAATGTTTTTTTCCTACCGAGTCTGTGACTTGAATCACACCCGCCGTTCTTGCCCTCAGAAAAAAAAAGTATTTTACGACTCTGCATAAAGCTGCCATATTTATATTATATGATTTTACATGATTCTTATTTTTTAATATTTGTATTTTTAAATGAAAATTTTTTTTTAAACAATTAGCCCAATAGTTCTCTTGTACTCTAGTTCTCACTACACTTTTTGAACCAATTTCAAAGACATAATAGTGTATATGACCTCTTAATTAAAAATACTTTAATAGTATGTATTCTTCTTCAATATTTAGTAGTGAATAATTGTTTATTCTCGTTTTTTACTTCTACAGTGCATTAAAATGCACCTTATAATATTAATTATTCGTTTCCCGTTACGTAACAAAAGTAGGCCATATTCCACGGAAAAAAAATCCTTTTGTTTTCACTAAACTCGAGTCAAACCAAACGATTTAATATTTTACAGAGTGATAATTTATCGAATGAAGTCAGTACATACCTATACCAACGTATAAATATAACAATTATATTTTATTTTATGTAAATTTCGGAATTTCTACCGCATATATTAACAACAGGTCATAAAAACATCACGTAAAATACAAGATTATTATGAAGTATAAAACAATAAATATCCAATTACCTGTCTGTCTATATAGCCATATAGGTATCACTTTATGTACCTATATTATAATATACGCATTCGTAAAAATACCGATCAGGGCAGTTATATATGTATCCTAGCGTAAGTTTTGCCACCTGTGCTCAACTACGTTCTACAGCTTGTTGATTTTAAATTTCCAACAAGTTAACCATCACAATAATTATAGGTATATGTATATATCGGCGCACGAGGTCCCGGATTCGACTCCCAGGTAGGAAATGCAGTAACCGCCGAGACTTCTCTCGCTGTTTGCGTCTGGTCTCTGACGCCTATATACATAAATACTAACGTTATTTACATTTAAAAAATATAAACATTTATAAAACCTATATATCTATAGGTTTATCAATAGTATACGCGTGTGTGCTTTTAAAGTATCGAACATATATTATACTTCAAGCAAAACAAACGTATTTTCTATATAAGTATATATAATATATATATATATAGAATAATGTACACGTCCGATCCATTGTAACTCCAAAGACTTTTCTATTTTTATTTTATTTTTTTTCTAAATTCCAAACTGCTCTTTGTCCACGTTCGAATACTGACGTTGTCAAACAGATCACGTGCTTAGGGTAAAATTGCACTAGCTACAGCACACACACACACGATAATTCCAACAACTGAATTCGCATTGGCATAATATCCACGATTGTATTCCTCGCTCATTACAATCAAGACAAACCCAAAGTGAACGGATATACCTGTGTATTCCTATATTTCCGTTTTAATATGCTGACTTGCATTGCTTTGGTTTATATATCATCAGTGATTACTGATCAGTACCAATATATAGGAATTATAATATAATATAGAAATTAAGTAGGTATTTCTGATTATATACAATATACGTCGATATATGTCTATGTGTTTTTATACGGCTCAAACGTTATTTTCATAAAAAAAATTATGCATACAAAAAAATTCTATTATACTCAACGTATTCCTACTACACTTAATATCTAGTAATATTTTTATTTACCTAAATACCTACTATATTTGTTTTTTATTTTTTTTTTTTTGTTTTGTTTTTAGGTACTTATAGGTACCAAAGTATTTAAATGTATATACTATGTATTATAGTCCACAACATATACTTTGAAACTTGGCACCTATACATAACAATATATTATGTACTAATATTATTTTATATTTTTATAATATAATACCTATACAATTGTATACTGTATTAATATATATGATGAAATATCGAACTATTTCATCATTGGTATATAATTAATTTGATAAAATTAAATTGTATATACGTAGTGATGAAAAAAAAATATATTAAAAAATACATCGTTGTAAAATTGTAAAACAATAAAAACAATAATATATATATATATATATATTCCTTGCTACATTCAGACTTTAAAACTTATATCAGAAATTATAGGTATATGTATATATATTTTTTAATACTATTGTATATTTGTATGATAATAATTATTAAAAAATTTATTTTTCCTATTACGTTGCATGCATTTTAAAATGACTGTCATTGCCCCTACATAGGGGAAATGATGAACGAACAGTGGTCATTTCCAGTTTTAATTTGAAAAAATGTATTTATATTTGTTTAAAAAATCTAAAACGCGTGTATGTTACTTATGTATTCTCCACAATATATAGGTATTAACTATTATCAAATATCAAATATATATAATTATTTACATTTTACTATAGTTATTTAATATTTATATATTATTATTACTACAGATTACAGCTATTATACATGCAATATATATATATATATATATATATATATATATATACAACTTAATTTTTTCCGTTTATTTCAAATGGACTATAGAATATCCAATTATAATATAAATTTCAATCTATTTTTCAAATTTACATCAATAACACTTAATTAATATAATATTCAAGGTACATAACAGATAGTAGGTACCAGTCTCTCTAAAGTCTAAATTTAAAATTAAATCACGATTTATATATTATATTATTATTATTATTATTATATATATATGTGTGTGTGTGTGTGTGTGTGTGTGTGTGTGTGTATAGGTATATAAATATTTATATAATTAGTTCAATTCATACATTATATATTATATTATTTAATCATTTTTCGGAATATAAAAATATAAAAATATTGAATTGGAATCATAATTTTATTGAACACTAAATATTTTGAAAACAAAATTCAAGAACGCTAATTTTATTAGTTGGATAATAGTATTTCGGAATATTTTTGTTTATCATAAATCGTGTTAAAAATATCCCCCTCATTTTCTCCCTTAAGAGTTAAATTTTGCATTAGTATTAAAGTTATTTAAATTTCTATATACTATTATATATATACTTATACCAGCTAATATATTAATTTTCTTTTCAAGGTTATTATGACTATCACGGTATTACGAATGTAAATTCTATTGTGCACTAACCGCATCTTAACTCCCCTCCGATATATACTGAGTTCAAAAATGAATAATTAAATTCTAAAATTTCAAGTTTAGAGAAAAACGATCACAATGAGTGGGGCAGGGGGTTTCAAAAAAAATGTATAGGTACCCTTCCACGGTGGAAAATTAAGAATAAACTATAGCTAAAAGTATCCTTGAAGGAAACTCTACAAAATAAGAAACTACAAATTAATCGACCCAGTAGTTTCGGAGTTATTATATTTTCCAAGTTTTTAGCATTCCTGTTTATTATTTTCCAAATTTTTAACATTCTTAAATTTTAGCATTCCAAGTTTTTATACGCCTGCATAATTATTTTCCAACTATTTACATTCATTGTGATTAGCATTCCATTTTGTTATTTTTTCTCGTGTTTATTTTCTGTGAAATTATTTTCAATTAATTTGTATTAATTAAAAATTTTATTTCCATTAAATTATATTCCAAAAATTATTTTTTCAATAATTTATTTTCTAATATTTCATTTGCAAAGACAGACATTAGTTTCCAACAAATGATAAGCATCCATATAGATATATAACATATATATATATATATACAAACATAATATAGCGGCTGCAGTGTTTGTATAAGTTTATTATATGATTCAAAATTATTATTATTATTATTATTATTGACATGCAATACTGTATCATGATGATTAAATTACAAAAATATGAATAAATAAATACATTTTTACTATTATTATAGGTACATAAACATAATATGTCATATTATACAACGCGCAATTTCATAATATAATATGATCGAGTTCTCTTTAATGTGACCGGGTGACCCTGTACGGCTGACCCAATAACCTACATATTGTTATCAGGTCGTAAATGTACGTTTTCGTACACAAATCTAATATTATTATTATAATCCAAACACGAAATATTAATTCCAATTGCATTTTGTACAAACCATTAAACTTTCGTGTGTTGTAGTCTACGCGGTTTTACTACGATACAACTATCATTATCAACGCAATAATAATATGCGACGCGACGTGACTGATAACAGGCCGACGTACTTGGAGTTTTAAAAAGAAATCGATATCTACACGGTTTGAGAGTGTTTTATTTGTGCCTCGTGTGGCTATTGAAGATGTCTCGTGTGATCGAAATGCACAATATTGTAGGTACACGTATATAATATACGAGTATATATCGTATACCCTAATATATTAATAATATGGTCGTTTCGATATTTTGATAATAGTAATAATCGGTAAAAAAAAAAAAAAAAAAAACAGTAGTTAAATTAAAATGGGTCCTTGCCAACTTATCTCTAATCAACTCGATGATAAGTATATGAAAATTGTAATATTATTGTTTTTTTCTCGATATTATATAACTCGCGAGTCGTGACTAATCAGCAGTGTTGTGTACGAACGTACAGTGCGTATATTCAGCTATCATATCGATTTATGCACACGGATTATAATAAACGAATATATTTTCTATACATCCTATCGGGTACCTCTGATATTGTCCGTGTATACGATTATCACTATAATCGCTCTAATACAGTATAGGCGTATAATATTATATATTTATTATTTATATTATTCTCGGCCGTATAAACTTCCGGATTTACGAACACGGTCGAGCGTGTACCTATACCAAAGTATCACGGGCACACTGGGGATCACTATCACGGTAAGTACCTACTATCTATATAAAAAAAAACCACCAACCAATATAACATATACCTAATAATATAGCGTCCGTAGTGCATGTCGATATAATATAATATAAGTCCTGAAGGGGCCCATACACGATACGATCTGTCGTCAAACATGTCGTCAAACCAGGTTTGACAGACCAAATCGTCCCGTGTGTGGGCGTGTTTGACAGTCAGCCGTCTGATTGTCGGTCGAACGTTTTGTCAAACCGACCCGACGACCGTCTGCCCGATATCGTGTGTGTTATCACATTACTCTATGGTTTTGGCTATTGGTATATTATGTTTCAGTACCTATTGATCACTATCACAAATTCACAATGTATTTGAATTTTTAATCCGATTATTTCTTATATTATTATTTGTCTTATATGTTTTTCGCATATTAAAATTATTACAAATGGATCAACACAAACAATTTATGTCGGAGTTCATGGAGATGTACAGGCGTCATCCCGCTCTGTGGAACACAAAAAGTGATTTGTCTAAAAACAAGAGCAGCCTACTGTGTCAGCAATAACTTTTTCTTTCGGTCTACCTGGTTTATTGTACACAAAAATGTATAAAACGAAAATGAAATAACGCGAAATACTTTATAATTTAACCAGTCGGATAATATTTCGAATGACGATTTGGCACGTATGGTACATGTTCTGTGATAATGGTCACTATATAATCAAACAAAAAAACATGGTTACAAATTTAAGTTATATTATGTCGTCAGACTAATCGTTAGGTTTGACAACGGAATATCGTCCGAATGGTTTGACGACGAGTCTGACAACAGATCGTTCCGTGTACGGGCCGCTCGAGGGTACAACGTTTACCTCGGGTGTCATGTGTTCAGTGGTTAAAGTGAAATATATTTGCAGGGGGGGGGGACTATAGCTAATGCAAAAAAAGGCGTCCCCTGAACCAGTGCCGTAATATTTTTAAAATATTCATATAAATTTAACTTTTAATCCATGTTATTTTTGACCTAATTTGTAAAAATTTATCACGGACGTATATATGTATATATACCCATTATTATGTATAATGTACATACTATGTAGTTATAACTTTAAAATACGTATATTAATTACCTAAATTCCGGCCAAGGAGAGAATGTCTGGAGAACAAAGGAAAATCGAAACTGTTTTTCCTATAATATAGATCTTGCATACAATTTATAACTAAATACCATTTTTAAACTTTTTTTATTTAATTTTTGAATATTATGTACAAAAGAACAAATTCAGTCTCAACTTTTAATTAAACATTTAGAAATATAAAGGGGACTATATACTAAAGCTAAGTAAAGAAGGGGGACGCCGTTCCCCTCCGTTCCCCCTCACTTTAACCACTGCATGTGTTATCAACAATATATAGCGTGTCCGCATAGACATCATTGCCGACGGGCGTGCGGCGTATATTGATAGGTGACCGGTAGTGCGGTTACCTACATCGTTTGACCGTTGGTTTTATTTCGACGTTTGTCCAGTGGTTAAATTGAGGGGGGACGGAGGGGGACGGCGTCCCTCTTCTTTGCTGAGCTTAAATTTGGCGTCCCCTTTAGTCAAAATAATTTTAATCATAAAAATGATATGTAAGTAAATACAATAAAAGCAAAA
>JAIPRL010012530.1:0-11906 GCA_025469235.1 Pemphigus obesinymphae | reverse complement strand
AGCTACACTCCGGTCGGAGTATACCTGTATGTGGTAGTTGAACGACACGCATTACAATCCAGTATAATATACCTATTTTATATTATGTGAATATTGAATTTACAAATTAAAGGTTATCAATCTATTTTATTTTTTAGTCTCGTGTGAAACTTTTAAATAACTATCAAATTCTTAGGGGTCGGGTAATTTATTTTTTAAATTGTTCTGATATTTCGGGGGGGGGGGGGGGGTTGTTCGCCACTGGTCATGCCTCTAGCAAAAATATTTTTGGAGTTATATAGAATTTTCCCACAATCGTGTTTTCCGATTTTTATGCTAATTTTTTAATAGTTTTTTCTTACGCGTTTATTGAAAAAAAAAAAATCGAAAAATGACCTCTTTAAAGTACCAACTATAGTTGAAATTTGCTACCGGAAACCGATTAAGCTTGTAAAGATCGGAGTACTTCTTCTGGTAGAAATTTTGTGCGGAGGCATAAAAATAAAAAAAACACATCATCGTAAAACTAATACGTTCCTCGCTTCGCTCAGAATCTAAAAATAATAGATAATTCTGCGGTCGTGCAGATAGATGAAGCGATAAGATAAGCGAATATAATGAGTACCCAAGACCCAATATCTGTACATTTTTCTGTTAAAACGATTAAATAATGATAATAATCAATGTGAAATAACTAGTAAAATATTTATAATAATATATTGATATGAATATAAATTGTGTATGTGTAAAATTGGTCGAAACGGTCCACTGAAAACTGGTTAAAACGGTTAATATACGGTTATAAGTGGTCCAAACATGCTGAGCTAAAAGTCAACACTACCTGCAGTAGGTACCTACATCCTAATTGCTTGGTAAGTTTTATAAATTTATAATGATTTGGTTTTAAGCTGAAGACATGAATATATTCGATACACCTAGGTAAGTATATAAGTGCATACAATTTATTAAAATATTATTATTTTTGAATTTTTCGCAAATACACGTGTATCTAAACATTGGAATATATTACGAGCATATATGAATATTTCCGAAAAAAGGCAAAAATGAGTTAGGCATACATAATTATTAATATATTAATGCTGGGCTGCACAAACAACTATAAAAACAGCTCAACGAAGTACTTTGTTACCGGTATGACAAACACGTCGATAAACATTTTTATCGAGTAAATTAAGTATAGTGGACTGTCGCACAAACAATCAAAGAGTGAGGACATCGACCACGCAATTATGTGCATTAACCGTGGTTATGTTACCAGCGATAACGGTAATAACGTATAAAAGTGATATCGGAAGACGGCGATGATAGAACTGTACATGATTAATAATAATTGTCGATTTAATTAAATGTAATTAAAATGCTAAACCACACGCTACGCATATTATTGTTATCAAAATTTAAAAATATGACAATTAAACCGATCAATCGGTCCAGTAAAGTTGTAGGGCTCTATTTAATACATTTTGTAGAACGAAAATCCGGGCCTACAATTTAACGAACCGATTACGACATATTTATCAAATCGATGACTATAGTTATGGAGATGGTTTGTGCGCAAAATACGGCATAAATACGGTTACCTACCTGTTTTGTGGTAAAATGCGTCGTCAATATGATCGCACAAAATCTGAACGAATATTGTAATAACCATACGTAAATCAATATTTCTGACCGTGCTTTGGTAGTTTTCGTGAGCACTTCTCCGTGAATGTCGAATAAAGTCATTATAAATAAGACGCACAGCGACAATCCTATTCGAATGCCGTACAAGTCGTTAAGTTCATCGGCGACGCCTCTGACGAACTGATGTCTCCTTCTGATCAGTTCGATGTCGCTCGATAATTGACGTGCACTTGTCCTCGGACGGGATAATTCACAATTATTATTATTATTATTATTATTATTATTATTAGACCCCGAATCGATGACGACATGTGTGCGTTCTTTGGTTTGTAACACCGCCGGGTATTTGTTGGTGATTATAATATCCGACTTGACCGCAGTTATATCATCGTTGATCAATTGACATTTTTGGTACAATCCAAAACAACGTATGATAAAATGTATTTCCGTCGAGCAAATGCTCAAGTTTTGGACGTACATCATTATGTAAAACAGCAAAACGTCGACTTTCCGTAAATTTAAATAAATCAAATACACGCGAAAAATGTTTATGGGCAACACGATGATGACGTACGCTAACATAATAGTGACGGTAAAGAAAACGTGATCGTATCTCTTCGCACTGTTTATTGGAAAACATATTTCGTATTCTATTATTTTTTTCTTATATTCGGGAAAGTCTTTGAGAGTTTTGTACACGGCCGTAATTCTGGATATGAAGCAAGCGATGGCCAGCGTTCGAGGAAACATTGTCTTTGCAGTTGTTATTATTGAATTATTGCATATAACCAACGAACAAACAGACGCGGGTGCATTTAAATAGTTGTAAATACACGTGATTGCTAAAACTATAGACGACCCTATTTCTATGTTGGTTTTAAACTTATTTAAATTTGACTTGTCCATTATTGATATACCTCTTGAAATTTGTCTCTACATAAACACAACCGGTGAAATTCTAAGTTATTTGCGTGACAAATTCAATTCGATTTGCTAGAAAAGCTGAATGCATTATACTGAACATTATATATTATAGACGTTTGTTTTCTTAAAATATTATTATAGACGGTCTCATTATACTACCAGCTATCTCGTACTTGAAAAAAATCAATTTTCAGCGGAAACGTCGTATTAATATTTAATGCATTTCTATTAAAGACTTTTAAAACTAATATGTTGTAACTTGTAACACTACAGTAAAACAAAATTATTGATAGACAAAAGAAAAAATACATTTTAATATTATTTGCTAATTTCTGTAATAACATAATAACAGAATAATGATGAATATTATCATTAATGGCGTTATTTATATAATATGGTATCTAAATTTAATTAATTTCATATTCATTATGAAGCTTGAACATTTTCTCCTCATCTGGACATTCTCTCCCTCCCCCAAGTACAAAATACCTATTTATTAAGATTGTAAAATATCGAATAAGAATTTAAATAGTACCTACCAAAACACAAAATGTTAAAATATGAATTTAAATTATAAAAATACACAATAGTTGTATTATAAAAAAAGGTAAAAACGTACAAATATGTATGTATAAATTTAAATTACAAAAATATTAAAAAAATAAAACTAAAATTACAATTCAAAAATATTTTAGGTACCTTACCTACCTAATAACAAAAAATGGCCAATATTTTTTTAGGTACCTAATATAAAATGATATCGATATAGTATAATATAGGATCATTCGTGTTAACATTTTGTGACCTTTGATGGTATTTGAAATTAATTTGCTTTTATATTTAAACAAAAGTGAAAATATTTACTATTTAGGTAGGTACCATATTTAGTTAGCAATATTAGTTTATATTTTATGTACATACCATGTTTTTTGTTTATATGAGAATTTAATGTATCTGTATTAAATAAATAGGGGGAGTGGGAATATTCGTATACAATTATTAGAGGGTAAACTTATATAAGTATGAAGTATATGTACTAGACCTATTGTAGGATGTATTATAAATTATAATCTATATCCTTAAATTATTAAATTGTAATCAAGGCCGTCCCGAAGAAACTATTTATGAGGGGACGTATGTGTCTCAAAAATACCGACAAAATACATGTTTAGCGAAAAAAAAGGTCATAAACTTTTTTCGGTTGGTTGCCGTTTAAATGCGAATAATTTCTAGTTTTGCCGACTAAAAATAAGTAAAAAAAAAAAGGTTATCAACTTTCTGTTTTGCCGACTGGTGTTTTGGTTTTAAGATAAGTTGTACTCATGACGATAGCCTTAAAATTAAAATATATATACAATTAAATAATAATAATAATAATAATAACAATAATAATAGAGGTACTATAAGTAACTAAAAATAAAAATAAAAATGTTTTAGATCTAAATAGTAAATACTCAATGTTGTATAATTGAAAAATTGAATAATTAGCCGAGTATATTATAATTAATACCGCATAGTTAGTATATACTTACTGTGTAATCTATTATGGATGGATCCAGTAAAAAAAAAAATGTTAAACATTGGGTTTTGGAAATTCCATGTTATTATTATAAAAATATGTCAAAATATCACGTTTTATGTCAAGTGAATATCAAAGTTCAAACTTATACCATTTGATTTATCTATTATGATGAGATACTTATACCAAAAAAGACATTTTACAATTTGTGATTCGACAGGAGTTGCAGATCTAATTATAAATTTACAGTAATGAAAAGATAAAACTCAATTTCACAAAAATATTCACTCTTTATTTTGTAAATTCGTATTTCGATAACGATATTATCATCTTCAGTACACAATTACGTAATAAAACCAAATAACCATAATACAAGTTAGGTATTAAGTATGTACTGAAGATGATAATAACATCATTAGGTATCGAAATACGAATTTACAAAATAAAAAATAAATATTTTTGTGAAATTGAGTTTATCTTTAAATTTACTGATTTGGTAGGCCCAAAAAATCACTTAGTCAAAAAGAATTAAACATTTGACTTGTTGTTTTGAAATTTTTTCAAAAATATATTTAGCAACACAAAAAATTATTATTTAATTGCTACTGCCTGAATTGTTGTCGAATTATAATTTATGGAGAATTATTATTTTAAATATACAATTTTTTACTCTTTTTATTTCAATTCCAATACTATCTCGATTTTCGAGAAAGTAAAAAAGAATTTTAAATTATAGTGGTCCCCGTATATCTTACTCAGCTGGATCTCTCAAAAATATAATATTTAAATATTTAATATATAATACGAGTATTTTAACATGATAACATTTAACTTAAATTATATTTAAATATACTAATATAAAATGTTAAAACTTACAGAAGTGACGAGACGAGTGTTTAGAATGAAAAAAATCAAATGCTGTAAATACCACTGATCGACTAGATAATTGATTAAAAAACAATAGTGTCTAAAAATATTGAAAACATTTATAAATTATGTGATAAATCTATTAAAATATAAATTATATCTTATTAACTCTTCCTTGGTGTTTTTATCCAAATAACGAGTATTTATATCATGAGTTGGACAACTACCTCAGCGTAAAGAAAATCAACATTTCACCGGCCGAAGCACGACCGTCGTTTGGGACTAGTTCCCGTCTGCCAGACCCCGGGTTTACCTCAGGTTATATATCCCGAGCAGCCGTAGTGTGACCCACCACGGGCAGACGCACGTGGTCATCCAACCTGCTCCCTTACCCACCCCCACACAACCCAAACACCATGCCATCTAAGAAGACTCGTCAAGCCACCAAAGTCCAATCTGCCAAACTCAGTCCACCGGGAAAAAGCAAATCTGCCTTTCCTTCATCCAGATCGGCTAGGAGGCGTAAAAACGGAAAGGCGAGAAAATCCTTGTCCGTCTCACCAATACGCCTCTCTTCCACATCACCGAATGGAGAACTTTTTACTTCCAATGACGACTTGTCGACTATCGACACGAGATCAGACACCCAGTCTCCAAAACGTTCACTACGTTCCCCAGCTTCACCCAAAAGCCCAGCCCAAATCAAGCCGAAAAATCCACCTCCGATTATTTTGACGATTTATCAGTGGCAAGCAGCCGCACCTACCATAATAACTAATTTTCCAGGAGATAAAATCACTGCAAAATTTGTCAATGATAAGATTAAGCTACTAACCAACTCTATCGCCACCTTCCGAGGTGTCCAACGAACATTATTAGACCACTACATTCAATTCCATGCATTCTCACTCCCCGAAGAAAAACAACTGAAAGTACTCTTCAGAGGCGTGCTCACCTCCTTCTCAGAGGAGTTCGTTAAAGACGAACTATCAAACCTAGATTTCACTGTTACACATATTAGGCATTAAGTCCTAAAACAAGGACGCAAATTGCCCATGTTTATGGTTACGCTACCCGAAAATCAGAAAATTAAAACATTTTTCAACTTCAGTCGTTATTTTACATAACTATCCAAGTGGAAGCATGCATACAAGACGTTCGGTCCTGCCCAATGTTTCGCATACCATAGGGCTTCGGACACTCGTTATTGCACTGTGGCCATCAAGCTAAATGCGTTAAGTGCGCAGAGCAACATTTAACCAACACTTGTAGTAAAATCCCAGACCATACGAAATACCACCCAAATTTTAAAACTGCGGGGAAGCCCATACGGCCAACTATCGTAAATGCGCTGTATATGCCGCCGAAGCAGTTCGGGTCAAAACAGATTGAGCACAATCCTCTAACTCTCAACCTCAAAACCTACCTGTAAACATTGGCACTCCAACAGCAACTGTTTCTGGAACGCTCTTGTAAGCGAACGCGACAAAAAACTCACAACCTATCCACACAGAAACCAAAATAAATTCAGAACAAACTAAGGCGTCCCCCATAAAAATCCTTGAAGAAACAATCACCAGCATCGCATTATCAAGAGACATCAAAAACACAGTCACGATGGCGCCCTCTTCAATCACGACTGCAACTCACGCAATGTTCCACAAAACTATAACCTTGAAACACGTCCACTTACAAAATCTCGACTTAGTTAAAGCTACGGGTGACTAGAAAAGAACTCGCTCAGCAAGGTTACTAGATGTAGTCCCCAATCAATAAGCACCAAGTCAACCTCCCCACTTCCTACTTCTAAGTATTATGGCTTCGGATTGAAACTTGTGATAACAGCCGGAGAAGTCCTCCGGTTACCCAACCACACAACGCAACGAAATTTTGATTTTTTTGCCTAAAAGAAAATAATGATTATGGAACCCAAAATCACAAAATATTGAAGTAATTTATTAATATGGATGGATCAAACTGTCCGAAGTTTGAACTATATCTCAAAAAAAACTTACGGAAATATTGAGTTTTTGGATTGGTTCAAAGTTCAAACATGTAATTAAGTGATTTGCGAGTTATAAATTGGAACTAAAAAAATGAAAATATTGTAAAACCTAAATTATACAGTATGTTCAAATTTAGGTCCAGTGGCACGACCCATCTCCATAGTTATCAAGTGTAAGTATAAAATTAGGTATATATAATGAAAACTATAAATAAACTAGTATAAAATTAAGTTAGTACAATAATTGAACTATAAATGTAATAATAATAATTATTATTATACATAAAGGTTAATGGTTATATTATATAGTATTTATTTCATTGTAAACACATTTTAATATAATAATATATTTACAATAGTACCTACATTAGACTTATGTAGTTTTATTGATTTTATAATATATTCATCTTATAAATTATTTACATAATTTATAAAAATAAATTTAAATTATCTTTATATAGAATAATAAGTACAGTTTTTTTTACGTATAAATCAAGAATTACCGGTCTCGTAGTGGCATTTGTTCTTAGTAAAAACATACAAAATTTGAATGAATAATGTACCAGCCATACATATAGTTGAATTTTTGTTGAGTTGAGTTAAATCCACAGACACAACGTCGTAAATATCAATCAATGTCATTAGTAGTAAAATAGATAGATATATCGCCAATTGAATATTATACAAATAGGTAGTTTTGGTCGGTAACTCTAAAGCCAAATCGGCATAGGCTAACATTCAGTTCGTCTATTTCAATATCATGCAAGTGATATTTATTAATAACGATCATTTTTTACCTCAATACCAAGATATTGTCTTCATTGATCGATTGACATTTTTGATACAATACGAGATAAACTATATTTCTGCCATGCATATGCTTATATTTTGTAGATATATAAATGAAAAAAATGCAATCAGTGCACTGGTATTTAGCAAAATTATTTTTATTGTAATAATTGTACAAAATAAGTCTTGCAGGTGACAGTATATCAAGTACAATCTGTGTGTGTTATAATAGGTATTATTATAAATTATATTAAAACAGAAAAACGCAATAACAGCGATGAAAATATATCGGGAATTCGCTTTGTCGGTGTGTAACGGAAGTAATATTCGTACTCTTCGATTTTGATCTCGTACTTGAAAATCGCGCTTAAATCATTGTACATAACCGTGATTTTAGATAGCTTGCACGCGATGGCTACAGTTTGAGGAAACAAAGGCATCATCATTGCCGTATCGTGTCATATTGTTGCATTTTTCTAACTTGCACATAAAATATGGATAATTTATACAATAATAATTATAAACACACGGCAGAATTAATGTCATAGAAATCATTATTCCGAGTTTGCCATGAAACGTTCTTAAATATATATTGAACGTTGTATTTAAAAATAACATTTTGTAAAGGCGTTTTTAATGCATAAGAATTTTTCCTTGAATTTTTTTTTTTGTTAAAAACGATCACGGTATGGACGTGGACTGCGAATAAAGTGATTGACAGCTGTTTGTTTTTCATTACCACGATTGTCGAAAGTATCGTTATTTGCAAATTTTCCAGTAATTGTGCTCATTATTATATGGATATATTTACAAAATTTTGTTTTCATTTAAAGTGCCCAAATAGTCAATTAAAATTGTTGGACTAGTTTTTTTTTTTTTTATTTACTTTATGTATATATTTTTTTAATTATAATGATATCTAAAAATTGTATACAATGCACGTCGTATTTAGTTTAAAGTTTCATGATTTTGATATAATAAGAGACAAATAATATAACAAATTAATTAAGTTTTCAGATATTTTATTTTTATTGAATATAGCCAATATTACAAAATACATAATATTATAATTACTTGTTTTCTAATGATTATACGTACATCGTAGTATATTATAGTACCTACATTTTTGACGAATTGAATTGTAATAATATTACAAAATATGTCGTACCTGCAGCAATTGCCTACACATAATAAAAATAAAATAATAATTAATGCAATAATAAAAATGTAATATATCTAATATATCTATATAGCACTCAATTAGTATGATAGGTGTTTTACAGTCATTAAAAAAAATATTTTATGTACCCATATCCTATATATAATCACGATGGGATTTATATTTTTAATCCCTTTATTTTAATTGGAATCTTACGTTTTAGTTACCATCGTAACATTGCCTCATTAGCTAGTATGTATGTACGAACTCTTATATATATAATAAACAAAATCTATAAATTGTATTTAATATATTATACGTACAGGTACAATTTTATACTCATAATAGTGGTTTGATGACAGAATGCCGTGAAAAAATTCCACAAAAAAATGTCCACAAAAAATTCCGATTAAATCATTAGAAAATAAGAAAACTAGTTCGATTGGTTCCCCGGGTAATATTATTATTATTTATATATAAAGAGTGTCTACTCAAATAAGTTTGATTAATAAATAGATCAGTTTTATTATTTCAAAATAGCTTTAGAAATCATATACATTTAAATAAAAAATACTACATTAAGTACTTAGTTAGGTGTGGTTTTATATATTCAAAACATTCCGAAAACAGAAATAGAAAACAAATATTTTCGAGATGTGTAAAAATACCATACGAGTACCCTATGTGTAATTGTAGCTTTGCTACCAATAGTCATATGGTCGGACTTCATATTTTAAAGGACGACACAGCCGCACATTAAAATATGTAAATAATTATCGTGACGTCAAAGTTCGAAAACTAAATAGCAAATTAAGAAAAAAGACAATAGAAGAAAATTCAAACGAACCTCTATAACAAATGGTTAGAGAAATATAATTAAACAAATACAAAATCCAGAGGTTTTGGTTTGTTTAATGAAACGAAATAATACATACGAAGAGCGATCAATCTGTTCAATCGTCATATCAAAACAGATCCGAAATTCCAATTTTAATTTTAAATCTTATAATTAGGTGCTCATCCATACAATACAATGCGATAGTTACAATACTTCGAAATAATCCGTTCTTGACTTTGGACACAGATATTGATGACTCAGAATAGAGTACTATTATTTTGCGTGGAAGACAATTTGAAATATCCTTCCAGAAATGGAACGGGTATACGAACAAACGATAAACCAAAATTCACACACGAATAATACATAGGAAATTTCTGAAACGTTTAGTAGTTATCCATCGTGCTAATAATATGTGTATGATGGTAGTTTTCGGACTAGTTAAATAAAGAAGAACATAACATCCATTAAACCATAAATTCAAATGATGGCTGTTAATACGATAATTAAACAGCCGATTAGTAATTGATACGAAACGTGACAAGGAACTAACGGCCTGTTCACGTTACGACGATCGGCCGTAAGACGGACGATAACGCCACCCGTGCGAAAGAAAAATATTATAAGCCTTTTGAATATTTACACATCAATTAATTTTATTGTACAGTTTCATAATGATCATGATGAATGATTGAGATCATTAAATATAAAGCATTGGTATAAAAAACGAACAAATAAACTTATATATTATACCCAACTGGCCCGTCGACCATAACCGATACAAACCAAATAAATTACCTTAGAAACTGTGTTTGGTAAATTGGTTTAGCCCACGTAACCGTCTCGAATCCCGTATTTATACAATGGGTATACAGATTGGGGGGGACGGGACACAAGTGGACTCGACGACGTAGCGATTACCAAGCCGCACAGTTCCTCCGAAGAACGAAGCCGCCATATATAGACTGGCAAAACTAATGAACAAAGACAAAACACACACTTCGGAAATACGGCAGCCTTGAATACTTACAGTCACGAAATTGACCGGAAGTCATATCACAAATAAACCAATAACGAATCACCCTGAAACTGTGATTGATCAATGAGGACCAAAATCAGAACGAAATAATAGGCAACGATCATCAACAAAACGAACACTGTTTTTTTTTGCCTCGGCGAAACGCAACAAACAGAAAAAAAAAAAAAAAAAAAAACAACGAAATAAAAATAAATGACTGAAAACGACTAATTGAAAAAACACGAAAAACGAACAAAAACAACGGAATGACGGACAGAAAAACTCGGGTACGCGTTCTCCAGGGATCGTAAATTATCTTTTTGAGTATACATCGAAAAATCAGTGCCGCAGAAAAAGTATACATTTTCAATTAATTAGTTTAACTTTCGGGAACACTGATCAGAACGAGAAGAATATTTTACTTTTAACCACGAATTAAGATATTATACAGAATGCCGAACGGCGATCTGTTATCATTGTTTTACCCGGTCTGAAAATGTTCTTTGTACTCAATTTCACTTGCAGCGCTAAACGATGACAGCGGCGAATTTCGAACTAATGCGGTAAATAAAACTATCAGTTATCATCAACACGAGTTCTTCAATTATCACCACAGATATATATAAATAATAAAATATTAAGTTCGATTGAAAAATTATTGTCCCGGATTCTGAATAAATTGTCACACTGTATTAGTTCACAATCCACCACCGCAACAAAATAGCGCTATAAGTCATATTGGGAAAAAAAGAACATTCTGTCTTCACTCGATAAGGTACCGTTCGGCATCCTGTATATCTTAATTCGTGCTTTTAACAAAACGAAAATAGCATCATAACCGACACGGAGGACACATTGTCGATATCACAACACCAAACTTTTGGCGGCGATGTATGGTAGTTGACCGAAAGATGATAAGGAATCGAAGAGTGATAAAGATTCAAGTTCGAAGAAGTACTGCCAACTATTGCTAACAAAAATCCTATTCGTATTACCATATAATATTAGCAATATATGGTATTGGCGTTTATCCAATATTTTAACGAGATATATGGGACATCAGTTTATTTTTTTTATTTTTCGTATTTCTCACCTGCAATTACTGGTATTTTTATTATTATTTAAATAGTATCATTAAAATGGATGCCCATCAATTTAACGGTA
>JAIPRL010012529.1:0-11907 GCA_025469235.1 Pemphigus obesinymphae | reverse complement strand
AGTCGACACGTGTTAACTTTATTTGATTGGCCTGAAACTTAATAGGATTTAGTTTTAGACTAAATAGAATAAAAAAAATGCCGGTCCTCAGAGGAATTCCGATATTTAAAAAATAAGTGGCACCCTACTGTACTTTTATTTTACACATCTTTATAAAAAAAAAAGTTTTGCGCTATTCAGAATCCTAAAATATGCTTTTGACCGATCTGATTTTTGCGTGAAACCCGTTAATATCTTTGTATATCCTTGTACATTATTTAAAAAATTAAATCTAAAATAAAAAGATTTATTTTATCATATTTTATTATTACAAAAATAATTATCGTTTTAGAAATTTTCGTTCTGTTTAATTTTCGACAGAATGTAACAGGACTATTTAACTAATACAATAACTTTTGTTTTATTCAATGTTTTAAATTTCAAATTTTTAATTTTTTCAAAACCTAGTTGTTTTTAATACTTCTATGCTATTACCAAAATGTTTTAAAACTTAAAATAAAAATTCCAATTCTCTAAATATGAAAAAATATTGAAAATAATCATTTGTTATTCTGATTTTTAGAAATAATTGTAATGGTTCAAATTTTTAATTTTAGATTTTTTAAAAAGTATGAAAATATGAATGTTTTGTTTTTTATATATTGATATTTATGATAATATATACATAGATAGATTAATCTAAATTAGTACCTATCCAATATTAATTCATTTTGCCTGAAATATGAATAATAATACAAATGACTATTTTTACCATAAAAACTACATAAACAACATTTTAATACACTTTTAAGTATAAAATAAGCAAAATATTCCCAATTTTATAAAATTTTGAAAATAGATAATTGAACTATAGGTTAAAAATTTTACGAAGTACCAAATTGTTTTAAAAATCAAATTTACAAAATTAACTGTTTTAATATTTTTCTTATAATGGAACGCAACACTATCAATTTTTCAATGAAAACCTTGCATTAGCATTTTTCATTTTTATCAACTTACAAATATGTTAAAAATATAAAATAAAAATTAATTCTAGCTAATAGCATTATCCAGCGATTAATGTACCTGAGTTTTGATATATGCATTTTTACACGTTTTATGAGCTGTTAAATTATCGATTTTTTTGATTTTTTTAACAGCTCATATAATAAGTAAAAATTAATATACCGCAATTCGGCTACACCATTCACTTAAAAATTTTGTTCTATATAATTTATATTTTATTTCAACTTAATCAAATTGATAAAAATGAAAAATTCACAAACATGGTTTTTAACAAATATCGTAATTTAACAACAATTAAAAATGGAATTGACACAATATTATTTTTAAATTACTTAAAAAATATATTTAAATATTTGTGAATTTGTGTAGCATCATCTTAAATTTCTATAAATTTTAATTAAATTGAAATATTTTAAGTACCTAAGTATATCAAAGTTTTGAATTTTTAAGATAACAAAAATGGTTGAATTTTTAAAAACATCCTATTACACTATACACGTAAATTATATATATATATAAGTTAAACTTGAAAATTTAACAGATTAATCTGATTAAATATGGAATTTATCGAATAATAAAAAATTATATAAATCTTTTTTACTATGTTATTTGTCATTGAACTTTTTACAATTGATAAGCAGATTATAAGCTGACAATTAATTTTAAAAGAAAATTTTAATATAGAATTATGATATTTTATTGAATAAAATAAATTTAACTGGACTTTCAATATAATCATCGTTTTCGATTAAACATTTGTCACAACTACAAACGAATCAGTTTCATTAATAATAGGAATTATTAATAAATTATTACAACGAATAGTGCAAGGATCGGCAACAATTGTAACGTGGTCGTATATATCTTCATAAAGTCATAAATAATCAGTTTTGAATTTGTTATATAATATTATATCCATAAATTAATATATTGGACACATAATCGTTTAAATTATCAATGCTTGATATTTCCATTCATATTTAAATTACTAAAAGTACTACAGCTATAGTTTATTTTATAATTATCAGTTAAAGATGTATAGTGTGTAATTAAATTTGTTAACTTGTACTTGTTCTTGTACGTCTTGTAACTTTTAAATGTGTAACTTAGGTATTTAGGTTTTCAGACTGATATGAATAATAATAATATTAAGTTTACATAAAATAATAATATATTAGTGGTAGAAATAGGTCTTTATATTCTGTTTTAAAATTAGATATTGTCATATTATATAATAATAACGCAAAGTTATAAGTAGTAACTCTTGTAAAATCCAAAAGGTTCTTATAAAAAACAATTATATAAATATTTTTTACGTTTTTATATATTATATTATATTATATACGAATATAATAATAAACTTATTTGTGAAACATAAATTTAAAAAAAAATATTATTTAAAAAGTTCAACAGGAATTAATTTAAAAACATTATGAATATAAATTTATATAGATAAATATGTTCAATACATATTTCACTCTATCTCATGACGAATTTAGATTACTACCTATCGGTAAAAATGTACTTTTTTTGTAAAAATAAATAACTATGATAAAACCTGCAATTTGCTAATTATTTATACGATTGTGTTATTTTATTTTTAAATAGTTCTACTTAAGAGAAACCGCACTTATAAATGTTCAACGAAAAACTCGCATTATCATTTTTCATTTTTATTAATTTACAAACATGTAGGAAAAAAAACCAAAAACAAATTATAACTAACAACATTATCTAGCATCCTATTTTATTGATTTTTTTATAATGCATTCTTACATGATGTTTACAGTTGTTGAAAAATTAAATTTTTTAATAACTATATTAAATTAATTATTATATTAAACGGGTGTGTGACATCCTATTAACAGTACGAAATCCCCGAGCATTTTTTTTTTTAATATTATTTTATACATTTTTTATTAGAAAATATTTAATATTCATTAACGTTTATAGGTCTTACGTAAGTTTAGACACCCATCAGATATAATGTCGGCCTAAGTCCAAGAGTCATATAATTTAATGGATCTTCAGCTCGATTATTTGACACATGTTTATGTCATACTTACTAATACATACTTTTTTGTTTTTTTTTTTTTTTTGTTTTGTATAATTTTATTATTCACATATATATATATATATATATATAAGCTATTTAAATTATTAAGTTACGCAGAAAATGTACACATACTTATTTTGTTTTTTGCTAAAGGGTCAATAACCCATTTAATACGTATACAAATAAATAAATAATTTTCGTAATTGATATACATGATTTGAAAATTTCGAGAAAAAAGGTAAAAATTAATAATAAAATTTTATTCGAGCTCCCCCATTCCCTCATAAAATTGACTGACCTGTCCTGTCCGAGGCAATAGTCCCCCTTAAAGCTACCGATAAGAACACAAATCACAAAATACGTACATCCGTTATATATATATATATAACGTATACACGATATTCTCATTAGAGAAATTCTCGTTTCGGGTATAAAGTAACATATTACATATACGTGTCTTTCTCCAAACCAAAGTAGTAGCCAAATCTATTATTGATTAATTGGCGACGTAAACTAAAAGCTCGAGATTATTGGAGCAAGTGTAATGAAGTGAGCTAGCACAATAATCAGTTAATACGATTCCACTGAACACACAATATACAGAGAGTTTGAAATAAAAAATAAAAAAAACACTATACGAGAAACGGTCAATTAATATAAATTGATGATAATGACGTTACGGATATACCTAACAGAGATATATACATATGTATAAATGGCAAAAATGGTTTTATTAGAAATTATTTTTTCAAAAATGTTTATATACATTCAAAAACCTGATGGCATGTACAAAATATTATAATTAAATAATTATTTTACGAATATGTCATAAAAATAATTATATACATATATGTATAAACTATTATAGCAACGATGCATTCTCTCTGCAGTTATAGTGACTATTCGAATAAAACACTGTTGCTCGGATTTTAATCGTTTAAAATATAAAAAATTGCGTTATTTAATATGTCACGAAGAATGCAATTCTCGAATGAAAGATTTTACAAGGTACCCATTAAAAATAAAATAATAAAGGTCCTGTAATGTTGAGATTTTCAATGAAAACACAGTCATTTAAAATTTTTATCATTTTACACGTTTGTAACTCCAGTATTTTTTTTTTTTTTTTTTTGGAATTTGCTTGCAATTTTCAGGGAATATTAAACAAATAAGAGTTTATGTAAAATTTAACAAAAATCGATTTAATTTCCAAGCCATCCGACCAGACGTGACCTATCTACTACGTATGCAGACGGTAAAAAAAAAAAAAAAAAAAAAACGATAATTCACTGGACCCGAATTGTTCAGCAGAACGTTTTTGATATGTAATTTGTATAATCATATAAATACCATTTGCCTCTAACGTAGTTATGCAATTATTCACAAAAATAATAGTTAAATTTGGATTTCTATTCATAGAATCATAGAAAGACGTACGTACATATATAATATAGGTCATATCTATATAATAACTTACATAGTTTGTGCAGTATAGCTGACTCGATAAAATTTCCTCGATCTCTGTCCTATTCTGAAATTTCTTTGTTAGCAGACGACCTGTAAGGTTTTCGTTTTCGATTAAAACATGTACGTGTTGAAAATTCTGATATTATATGGTGCAAAAATTCGATGTAAAAGTAAAATTTTGGATTTAAACCCCTTTGCTGAAATCTGACGAATTATCGTTCCGATCGTGATTTACAAACCGATTAACTTTACTAGTCAACACGTATATATATATATATATGGTACACGCTGTACACCTGTCAAGAACAAATGGACGTTCCACGTCCAAAATTGACGTTTTTTTTTTTTTTTCTCCTTCTCTTATCGTTAGATTTTATTTTACCGATGAATTATTCGTCTTGTCAAACGCAGTCGTATAGCCCGTCCAATAGTGTCTATATAAAGACGGTACAGGATAATGTGTGAAGAGGTCGAAACGGGTGCTTATTTTATCTTCCAAACTAAAAGTCTATGTATGATATATATATATATATATATATACCATCAGGCATATAGCCAGGATTTTATTTTGAGGGGAGGGTTGGTTCATTTTTAAGACTTGCGCAAGACCCACGCAAAACATTAAAAATATGTGATCATTTAATCGATGGTGATCATGAACACGATAGTGTAGTAACATTAATTTTAATTTTAAAACATAAGTAGCTTAATCGTTGTTTTCAAAAAATAATTCTGAGTTCGATTTAATAATACAGTTAATTGATGAATTTCGATAAAAAAAAATACTTAAAATTGCGGTATATTGTGATAAATAGTTAAAACTATTATAATATATATATATATATATATCTTCCGGATGTAATTTCAAAGAAAATGAGATAACTATTTAATAAAAATTTTAATCCTCTGATCTTGTTATTCTCTGAATTACAACAAAATCTCCAAAATATAATTCATCTGTGGAAATAACAAATAATACGAAATAATAACATGAAAAAATGTAACTCCTAATTTTTTAAACATTCTACTTTAAATATATAAATAGTTGTAATATACTTAATACAATAAATAACATTTCCAACTATGTTGTACACAAGACCTAAGAGAAAGTTGAATATTAAATTTAATTGACACTTAAAAGTTATAATTTTAACATTATACAATAATAATCATATATATAATTATACAATAATAATCCCAATAATAACGTTTTTTGGTACAATTTTCCATATTTTTTTTTTCATTCATTTGTTATTAGTAATAACAAGACCACTGGAAAAGTCGAAAATAAGTACCAACCTTTCGATTTCCTAGGAGAAATTTCTCGATTTTGTTTTAATGACGAAAATTAATCCCCTAAATAGCACTCTTTATATCTGAAAACTTTACACATAACATAGTGATCAAAATAACTTAAAATGTGTTTTGAGGTATTCGAATACTTACAAAAATTGTTCTTCTTATATCGTATAACCTTATAGATGTACAAAATGCTAACTCCAAATACCGTTTTTCCATGAAAAAAAAACAATACTATTTATTTAATAATTTCTCAACCTGTTTACGCAGCTGGCCCTGTATTCATTATCCTTTACCATTTTCAAACTATTCTTTTTACGTTCGTCTGCATTCTTGACTTTTCACTGAATTTCCCATACACGTTTCCGATAACACCGCCCAGCCATTATCTCTCGACTCTTCCTACGAGCCATAGTCTTATAGTGTTCAACTCCCAAAATCGGCTTTTGCGACCTTTCCTAACGTTTTTCGATACCGCAAATGAGGGATTCGCGTTCCTCGGGCATTAATACTACTGACTAAACTTTTCCTCGTCTTCAAGTCGTCCCTTATCTAAATAGTCTAAATACAAGACCACTTTATCATCTTGATTAGATAGATTAGTGACTTGTATGGGTATATTAATCGAACTTTAGATACGGGTCCCAGTTCGAATCCCATTCTGCCGATCCGATTTTTTGCGATTTCTAGTTTTCGATCTCGACAACCGCGGAAATAAAGAGTGTATCCGATAAAACTGTAATATATTTTCTTATCATTATAACTTTTATTATTTAATCTTTATTATCATTTATTTTTTCGTTTGTTTAAAATACGTATTGCATTGAGTATCTATTATTGATCGGAATATTTAATTTAATTGTGCATTATATAATAATATCCTGTGAGGAGTCCATATTGGATTTCTACGATTTTTTTGGATATTCGTAGATTTCCATCTAACGATAATAGTTATATAAAAAACAAAGAACGGTAAGTCCGGCCAACTTTATATATGCAGAGACCTACTTTATTACCTAATACCTAGTATATGGGTACCTAACGTATACATATATATATATATGATATTTTATGATATCTATAATATATTTAACGATAAATTTATTTCTAATCATCGAACTTTTATAATATTTTTCAAAATATTAATTGAATTTATATTAATATTAGAGACGTTGTATAAAAACCATATTACACTCAGGCGAGAACCAAACAAAACGAGGTTCTTATAAAATCCCGACAATGATAAGTTCCATACATTTTTGGATTATCCACTTTGTCAACCTATTCATGGGAAAACTTAAGAAATGAAGGACTATTTTTTAGAAAGTGGAAGATTTAAAAATCTTTTTAAAATTAATTGATTAATATAATTATAACAGCATCTATTATTTCTCAAAAAAATCGGTCACCGACTATCCCGAACAAATACGTAAAGCGAGTTATATGAATTACATTCAAAAGTAATTCCACTTATAGTGTGTTGCACACCAATTGTGTGGCTTGAAGAAAGCACCCTTTCTTCTATTTTTCCAATTCGACCACTGATTATTATATATGTGCTTGAAGTTAGGAAAATAAGTGCTTTTCAGAAATTAATTTCGTATGAATTAATGTTAAATTAAATAAAACCTTAACGAACTTAAAATATATGTTTACACTTATGTGGTAAAACAATTTATAACTTATTTTAGCATTAAAAACTAATAAAATCCAGTCAATGTATCGATATAAAATATTAAAGTTTTTTTTCTGAATAAAATACGCTTTTAAATAAAATATAATTGTATAAAGTTTTTATTGAAACTATTAATTGCTGATTACTATAATTAAGTTGTTTTTTTATAATATGTTTGTTGTGTATATATTATGTATATGTATGTTAAATGACATAAAAAACCAGATTGGTTTATTTTATAATCGACTTTGAATGATTCCACGTTGTAATATAATGCATTATTTAAAAAATTCTTAATGAAATGTTTTCATATTTGTACAGCCGAGAATTGACGAAATGTGATGCTAAAAAATATAGAAATAAATAATGAATTTTAAATATTCATAGGTGTTATCTTTCAATATTTATTTCAATTGATATAGGTAATACTTTTTAATTTTTTTTTTTTTTTAACAAAATATATGAAGGATAATAAGATTATGATTAAATTAATTTTAAGGAACAGCATCCCTCCATACCTCTCCCACTTGAAAACATACATATATACATACATAGAATTTTTCCATACGTTCTCAATCTTGAAATGCTGTATCACGTTTTTATGCATAAAAAAAAATATGCTCTCGGGAGTGGGAAAGTCAGGAAAATAAGTAGATATAGATAAAAACGTCTACTTGAAACCAATTTCAAACAAACGTATATACTTATTCAATGAAAACTAATATGCATTTGGTGTAAACCTTTGCAAAACTTCTTGTTTTGAAACGGAATGAAATAAATGGTCAAAGTTCGGTCACAGACGGGTCCACAATCGCTGAACTCACGCAACACGCATATCATTAATAAACTTCTAGTTAACTGCGTATTTAACCATATTCTTTCTTGTATTACAGAAACGGTGTTTCAAAATAGACAGGTCGAAACTAACCTATATATTTATAGGTATGTGCCTACTGTTCTAACGCAGAAAACTGAATGTTTGACTTAGTGGTGTACAAGTTCACTACCTACTCATTTCAAGTGGATGCCAAGCGTACACAGTAATATAAAAATTATGGTAGGAAAATGGTAGATTTCTTACATGAATTTTCGTAAAAATTAGTTTTATTTATCCAAATGAAATGGAAAATAAATCAATCTCCGATATATAAACATGTTTATATACTACACCAATATAATGATATAATACATAATGTTATATAAATTTTATATATTACATTCACGACGTTAATGTTAATATAAAATCGATTTCTTTTTTAAGATTTCAAATCCGAAAATTTTAAATCAAATATGGAAAAATGTCATCGAGACTTGCACAGTGACAAATCTTCTATATTGAACGGATCATACTACAGTAATGAAACAAAATTTTAAATCTGAAACATCATAAAGTTTCTCATTAAGCGAATGATTCATTCAATGAATCATCAAAACATCGTATAGAATTTTTTATAAATGTAAAATTTCGAGTATTTTAACTACTTATAGTTCACAATTTCCGGTTGACACTGTACTTATATTTAGCTAGGTACTAGTTTAATGGTAAAAAAATGTAATAGTTCAGTAATAATTTATTTTATTTTATTTACTATTTATGAGAAGTTATAATTCGAGTTTTAAACTTGAAAATCAAATAAAATGATTGATAAATTTTAAAGATTTTCGGATTGGAGGTAAATGGTAAAATCCAAAACGTGAATTTTTCCGATATGCCAAATGGAACGTCTGCGGAAATCCTAGTATTTTAAATGCCACTTAAATTGTAAATGAACGTATATATATAAATTTAATTTTCATCATTTATTTGATTCAAATGAATTCATTTGGTTTATTTTATTATAACTATTGAACTATATATTGATTGTCAAAATAAATTGTCATCATGTTCTACGTAATACAACTTTGTTCTCACTTCCTGTAAAATATTTTTTACGTACCAATGAGTAGGTATTACAATATTAGTTACCTACTACCTATACAGTATGCAGTAATTATTGATAACAAAATAGACGAAAAAAAATTGTTAACTAATAATTAAAATAATAGTACGATTTAATTAAAACTGTTAAGAAAGTACCCCTTAGTGTTTGATGAGCACGTACCCCTAATTCGAACAGTACACCAATAATTAATATTTCTTATTGTATTCTTATGATTTATGAATGCCGTTGAATTTATGTATTTATGGATGCGTCTTACTATATTCATTTATCCCGACATGTTTACCAAATATTTCGATATTATTTTGACATTATTTTTTCTTCTCTAAAAATACAAGGTATTTATTTCGCAACTTTGATCCCCTACCATTTGTATCCTGTAATACTCGTTTGATAAACATATAATAATATAATATCGTGAAACTATTGAATCGTTACTATCTGCACTGTTTCAAAAAAAAAAGAACACGCGATCGTAAAAATCCCATTTAGAATCTAAAACAACTTACATTAAATTCTTATTTATTGTGTTTCAGCTATATAGACAATATTGTATCATGTTTTAATTCAAAACTCCACAGAAAAAAATATTTCATAAAAATGTGCATTTTTACGACATATAGTGAAACAATAATTATTACTATATATAAAAAAAAACATTATTCTAATACCAATATATTCCTCTATTAAGGCTTACTTTTTGAAGTTTAGTTCGAATACTGTTTTAATAAAAGAACCTACTTGTATTTAAAGTTCCTACCCAAATTTGTTCAAAAAATGTATATTTGATATAAGAATAAAAAAATCAATGAAGTCTTTTTAAAAGTCACAGGATTGTTATGTATTATTAAATCTGAATTTTTATTATAATGAAATAATGATACATAGTTCGTAAAATCATAGTTTTTTACTTCAAGTATATTATATCAGCTTAGAATAAACGTAGATAAATATTTTTCATATCAATAAAAAGCTGACAACACTTACTAGTTTTGATAGTTATTTTTGATTGATGATAATATTGTATGTTGAATTGTAATATTTTGACTTTTTTAAGGATCAACCATTACATATTATCAAAATAAATCCTAATGTTGTTGGAGAAGTCTTCTTTTATTTAAGCCATAAAACGTGAAGTACGAAGGTAAGCACAACATGGTATTTTAACAAATATTGCGATTACACAACAATAACATTCATAAAAAAAATGCCTATACAAAACCCGCTAAAAAACAGGTGTGTGGCGTCCTCTTAAAAACAAATATTTCTCAATTTTCCACCATTTTTCCTTATGTGATAAACAAACAATAAGTAATAAGTAATAACTACTAAAATTATCAAAAAACGATTTCTTTGAAGAACCGTTTGTGTTAATTTTTCTATCTATAAATAGAGTTATTTTCAGAGTGTAAAATAAACAATAGTACACGAGCAAATATTTATTTTACGTCTGTTTAAATAAAGACAAATAAAAATGTTCGTCTTTCGTAACACTCATAGAAAATTAATGAGGAGATAGAAAAAGAACCCAAATAGAATCCGTTTTCGATTTATAAATCTATACAATAATGGAGTATTGCGCGTTATTTTTTGAACATGTCAGAAAAAAACCCGAACACACACATTGTAAAACCAATACACTCTGCGATTTTACTCGCAGAACCAAATGTGAATTATAAAATGTTTTTATTATTTGTTTTGAAATTAACCGTTTATGCACTCATACTTAAGTAGGTACCTACAAAACGAAAACCGATTATATTTATTCACATTGTTATTCATTGTCTTCACATTAAAATACTTCTATATGTGATATGGTATGATTTATTCAAATTTTCAAGTTCTTCAAAATAATATTTTTTGGACCGAAAAAACGATCTGACGCCGTTCGAAAGAAAGTGTGGGATTTTTTTCTGTGGTCTCGGTTAGGCCAGTCTTACAGTAATATATAATATTATATTGGTTGATCATCAGTGACGTTTCCTGACTTTGGACATTGCGCGTTAACGTATAATAAAAATGCACCCCCTCCCCCCCCCAACCATTTTACATAAGAAAAATATGCGTGCACAAAATATAATATAATGTGCGACGTTTTTTGTACGTTCTGAACTCAATAATTTATAGGTATAACAGACGGTGGCGGCTCGTGTGTAGTGGCGACGAGACGATCGCCCCCTTCTCTAAAATTGTAACAAATCACTTATTAACAAGTTAGTTAATGATTTAAACATAAACAACTATTTATATTTACATTGTAATGCGTTTTCAAAATATTATTATCGATAGTATAAAAATCGTTTTCCGTTGTTACGAAATCACTGTATGAGGTAATCGGAGTTTAAACCAGGGAGTCAAAACGGGTTTGAACCCGGGGTGAGAACCCGTGTAACCCGCAAAATATTAAAACCGTGTTAAAGCCGAAACCCGTAACCCGGAAAAAGTGAAACACGTTTTTTAAACCC
>JAIPRL010012528.1:0-11907 GCA_025469235.1 Pemphigus obesinymphae | reverse complement strand
TTACAAAATTATCAATGATAATACAGAACAGTAAAGTTTTCTATGGTGCACCCTTACGCCCGCCATTTTATTTATATTTGATAACGATTTGGTAATTTGCAATAACCTGGTATATTTCAACCATGATTACACCTATATCGCAGATAAAATTAAATCACGGAATAAGATAATAATAATTTTATTCCGTTATCGATCTTATAACGTACACTACCTATCTACTTATGTTCTCGTTTCGATACAAATTAAATATGTACTTACCTCATGCCATTATTGTGAATATAAAAAAATAAATGTACAATTTAAAATTTACGTAACATTTAATTATTCAGTGCTTAAAGTACGGCGGATAGAGTCTTATTTATTTTTGACGTTTTTCCCGTATACCTACCTCATAAACTCTACAGAAAATATGTCAAGTACATATAATACATATATAAGTATTGTGAATAACTGCAGTTACAAATCACTTGTCTCTATATTTATACAAAATATATATTGTCTACGTTGTTTATGAATATCGGTAGGTACTAATTGTATAACACTTATAATATAATATAACAACAATTATTTATAAAATAAAACTTAATATTATGATAAAATTTATTTAATTTCTTCATTAAGTTCATTTGACGAAATAAATAAATAACATTAAATTTTAATATGTTTTACTATTAAAATACAATGAATATAATTATCATATAATACTTCATGTTATACATAAATTTAAATAAGTGGTCAAAAAATTTGGTATTGGTTTGAGAATAATATTTCTTTAGTGAGTTTGTGACGTTTTCTGTGTGGATTTAAAATATTAGTGGAAAACATTTTACCATAGGATTTCAGACGGATTGCAAGAAATTTGTTCTATTTTATGTGTTCTTTCTAATACGAAAATGATGACATTCTGATAATATTGATGACGACGTACAATTATTTTATTCAAGCTAATATATTGAAATTCAAGTACCTAATGATTTATATCTTATGATATGAATATAGCACGGTGATAAACAGTAAAATGTAAACATTGCTAGTGTTGCAAATGGCGGCCTGGCTTCAGTGCACGAATTAAGATATATCATAGAATATGTTCTATGGATATAAAGAATGCGAAACAAACGTCTGATAAGTGATACCCAGACATTCTCATTCTGCGGCAAGAGTCCTAGAGCGATCCAGTATATTATTTATAAACTAGGTACAACAATCAATGCATTTTTATAATAAGAAGTACCTATTACCTATTACTTTTTATAATATTGAAGAAATTAAATAAAACGCTTTATGTAATGTATAGCTTATTAGTAGTCTGTAGACTGTAATTAGTTACAATATAAGTACACAGAGTAGGTATTTCAGTATATACCTACTATGTAGTTGTAAATTATACTTATATGATTATTTATTATTTAAATGTAAACTTCATACCAACGCTTTTTTTTTTTTTTATTTCAAGATATTTGGCAAGAAAATTAATTAAAAAAACTAAATGTGAAATGTGTCTGTCTGGAATAAGAAACATCGAGGAAATACTTGTGATTTCAATGCAGTACAAATTAGTTCACCTTAAATCTCAAGGATTTTTAACTCATCCATGTAGTAGTTTTTTTATTCTGGTTAAATTTGTTAAGGAATCATTTAAAATTCATGCCAAAAGTTCAAATGCTTTTGATGACACAGTTGAACATTTTTTCAACAACAACTATATAATACCATTTCCATGTAATGACCATAAAAGTGAGGTAGTTGAGTACGTTTTCACGTGAGGATGAGGCAGTACACGTACTTCAACAATAAAAAACAGAAGAATATAAATAAAATTTTAAAATAACTATCAAAATTGACTGCAAATTAATTTTATTAATTTGTATGAATAAAATGTATTGTGTATTTATTGTATTTATTTTATTTGAAATTGAAACAAAATAAATCAGCAAAATATTATGTTTTTAAATTTATAGCCTATTATTATTTACTTTGATTATTAAAGTATTATTATTTTCATAGTTCATTTTTATACCGATTAACCCCTAAAACGCTAGGTATCTAGCCGCACGGTGAGAAGGTTCGAGCCTCAAGAAAAAATAGTGATAAGACACTTCGTTTCGCATCCTATATATATCTTAATTCGTGCTTCAGTGATAATTTTGTCGAGCCTACATAACCATACTATTTATATTTATCATACCTACTGCAGGCTATACTGATTTCCACTACATTTTATAATTTATATCGCTCATTTCTGACAGAGTAAAATTGGATTTTTTCATTACACCCAATATGTTTTTGCTTAAATGTTCTTTCAATGATAATAATATTTTTCACTAATTTCATCAATTATCATTCTTTTAAAATACCTAATTTTTAATTTAACAATATAATACCCAAAGGTTAAGAGTTGTCCAGGTAAAATAATTAATATGTATTATGGTAAATTGTCCATTGTTTCTTCGGTCTACATTCCTCAAGCTGATAGTCGGATAGTGTACACAGTACAATGTAATTGGCGTAATATTTCCTATAGGTATTTCCCATAAAATAGACGGACACAGCAATTAATGCGGACGTTGCGCTCTTTAAGGACCTCAGATTTTTTCATCTGCATGAAATATTTATATATATATATATATGTGTGTGATTTTGAATAGATTTGTAAAATTTTCCTTTTTTTTCTTTTGTACTTTTCCTATAATTAATACGCGTGGTAAAACAATTACAGAGAATATCGATAAATTACTTCTTAACAAGTAGGTACGTACTAATGTCTAATAAATATAAAATATCTCTGTACCCAAAAACCTGTCCTTATTCTTATAGTAAAAAATTATACAAACGTTATAAAAATACACATCATTGTACAACAAATACGTACATTCTTTACTTTATTTGGAATCTAAAATATTGATACCATTTTCAGGGAAGAGTAAATTCCTTTGTTAGAATAAATTAGTAATGGCATGAAAAATACCTATTTTCTTGGTAATAGTTTTAGAGCAATAATACCAGAGACTTTTGGAAAGAGTTTTAGGACGGACGGACCCTGAGCTTAGTTAAAAAATCAGCGTTCCGGGACATATTAAAGGAAAAGTAAGCCCCAGTCCAGAGTTTCTCAACCTGGTGTTATTTTAAAAAAATGTTTTAGATTATTATACAACATGAATAATGATAGTAAAAATTTTTTTTTTTTACATATTTTTGAGGAAGCTCAGTTATGGCATTCCTCTTTCAAAAGAATTAAACACTTTCTTTGAATGTCAATTATTGATGGAGCTATAGATTTAGACCAAAAGCAATTATTATATATTTTTTTAAATATATTTTTTTATAAATTACTGAAAAGTGGTAAAAAAGTTTTATATGTCAATACGTAAATTTATCAGTGCTACTGCTACCAATAATTTGTGTACATTTCCGGAACAACCCATATTCGCCCCAGAGTAACCCAAGTGCGCCCGAGGGATGTGGACACATGCGTCCAAAAGATAAGATACTACCTGTCGATTTATAGCCTATATACGCCCATTTCGCGTGCAACGTTGCTGTCATGATTTATATATATAACCATTTTTTTTTTTTTAATTCTGAGTGTAGGGATGGTTGAAGCTATTGGTTTTACAATTATGTGATTTTGTTATGCATACACTTTTTCAGGTAACGTTTTTTTTGGTGTAACGTAAAAATGAAATAAAATTAGTTTGAATTGGTATAGGTATACATTATATACATACAGTGGCGTATTTACGGGGTGAGGGAAGTAGAGGATGGATCCCCTTGGTATTTTTTAATATTTTTTAACTTTTCATGAAAAAAAAATGTAATAAATATTATTTATTTTATTAAAAGACCAAAATATCCAATGTACAATAGCATAGGTATTACTTTATTATGAGGCTTGTCCATGGATACACCATAAAAATAATACAGAATAAAACCCATTTTAATGCAAAATTTCTGGAGTTATAAATTTTCAATATTTTTAAATCGGATTTTTTCATTGATAAAAGCACAAAACTTTATAGTAAAAAATAAGATGAGTATACTTATTGGTTATTTATACGATATCTTATAAATAAGATAATAATATAATTATCAATGCATTTCATGCATTAGGAGGTATAACAAATCAATTTATTTGTCACCTAATTATAATTTTACATTCTATAAGCAATGCGGGGACCTTGTTTTTTTTCAACTTTTCGACTAAAAGACTTGATCAAATCGTTATAGGTATTGTGTATTTTCCAGTGTGCAATCAGGAAGATTTATCAGACAGAATTATCTTTTACTTTTTAAATAAACAAGTAAGGAAAGAGTATAGGACGTACTGGAAAACAAAGAAAAAATTGAGTATTTGCTTGTAACTAAGAAAATAATAGTTTTAGCAATTTTTATTAGACATTTTTACAAAGTATGTATTTAACTATTTAAACTATTATTACTGCTCTACTCAAAATCGTATTATTAAAAAAAATAACTTATAATTTCTCTCAAATTCTATACACTCATGAACCACCATCAGTATACAAATTATCTACTATCTGATGAGTGAAATGCTTATACCTTTAATCCCTACTTACCGGCTTTTTAAATTTTAAGTTTTAACATCAGATAAGTTTTCATTTACGAAATTATCTAAAATGTTGTACCATTTTCCTTTTAGTCATTTGAATAATGGGATATCCGTGTTTGACATAAATGTAATTTCTCATTTTTTTTTTTTAATTTGCTAAAATAATGTCAAAAATTTAAATATGTGGTTCTGCAGCCAAGAAATATAAAATGTTGTCCAAATTTTCTTTTAAGTAAAATGTACACTTTTTAAATGTAATATTTCCATTAATATATTCAGCTTTAAGCTGATGTAGCCACGTGATATACCACTGTATACATATGTACTTACATATACAATAATTAGCTCGACCATAGTAAATATTTTCATCTTTCACATCTCAAATCGGGGCTGTGACGTCTTTTAAAACACGTACGTCGTACAAACACTTAGTTGCTAGTGTATTATATAAGTGCACAATCGTGTTAAAATGTAAAAAGTCCGCAATCATATTGGACCGTGTTCAAGCATACAGATCAGCAGCGTAGTTGCATGGTTTTAACACGTTTTTTAAAAAAATATTTCGGGTGCTTATGAGCTATAAAAATAAGTGTCTCAGATATTATTACTTTCTGATTTATAACAATTTTCGGTAAGTTTTGGTTAGTTTTCCTGTTCACTTAAGAAAATTTCCTACTAGGAAAATCGAAAATTGATCTCCTTAAAGTATTAACTAGAATGCATTTCTATGCAGAAACCTTCTACTCGAAAGTATATAATATAATATATAAAATAATTCAAATTTCGAAATGTTTATAAATTACCGAAAATTGGTCAAAAGTTTTTGAAAATGTCATCATGTTAGTATAATGGTATAATTAGTATTTAGTGCAAATTTAAAATCTATAATTTATAATACTACTGATAAAATCAAAAGTTGACTATTTAAAGTATAAATTACAACAAATTTCCTATCGGGAAGCTTATGCTCCCATTAAACTCCTTTCACCTAAATTAAAATGGAAATAAAAACGGAAATACGACAAAGGAATATTCAAAACATAGCGGTCAGTTGTGGAAATAGAATGCAATAGAATGCAAATCACCGTTCCACTAATAAAATTAAATGTAAGCAATACTAAAACGAAAATTTATCGGTGTCTCATTGATTATCCCTTGTTATGTGTAAAAAAAATAAATTAAATTTTTTTTAAATATATATTATATATATCTTATTTATATTGTTATTATTGTTAAATTTTTATTATTGAATATTAGTTTGCTTATGTTATTTATTTGTTTTTGTTTTATTTAGTGTAATCATTTTGCTTTTTATTTTCTCTTTCTAAATAGGGTTTTATTCTTTGAGCATGAACAGTATATATAACTTCCTATCCTTTTAAAATTAAAGCTATTTTATAATTAATATCTGATATTTTTTCCATAATTTTGAAAGGTCTTCTAAATTTATGTGCGAGTTTCTTTGTATTATTAGCATTTTGGAAATTAATTTTTACTAAGATCATTTGCCCAGGATAATAACTTTTATGTGATTTATCGTTATAATCTTTTTTTTTTTCTTATTCTTTTTCAACTAATTTTAAATTTCGTTCCTAATATTCTGTAATTGTTTAATAAATTTCATCGTTTAATCAAAGTTTAAATCGTCTGGCCAAATTTTATTATCGATTAGTTGAGTAGCCTCAGTTCCAAACATAAGGTAATATGTAGAATATCTTAACCTAGAATGTGGATGCATATTGTGTGCAAATACTACCATTTTATAATTTATACCCAATTATTTTGATTATTTTTAACATAGTGTGTTAAGCTATTGCAAATTATTTTATTCATTAACTCGGTCATTCCGTTATTTTGTGAGTGGTATGCAGTAGAAAATATTTGAGTAATTCCAAGCTTTTTGCAAATTTACTCTACATCTTTATTTTTGAAATGAGTGAACCTCTTCTATCGCTCACAAAATATGTTGGGGCCCCAAAGGTTGTTATTATATCCAAAAGGAAATTTATCGTCGCCTCTCCATCAGCTTTTGTTACAGCTTTTGCGAAGGCCATTTTTGTAGCGTTACAGCTTTTGCGAAGGCCATTTTTGTAGCGTTACAGATTGCTACAATTATGTATCGTTTCCCTTTAAAAATAGGTAGTGGTCCTAGATAATCGAAATAAAACCTAGAGACCGGATTAGTTGAGATTAATGGGATGGGTTGTAATAAACCAGGTTTTTTTCCTATTACATTTTAAGTTGAAAAGAGGTGCAAGTTTTGATCAATTTATGTGTATTTTGTAGAATTGTGGATTTATATGAATATATATTCATGATAGTAAATTCGCATTACTCCATTATGCATGCGTTTATAGATGCAAAAAAACAATGCTGGCGTGAAGCTCTCATCTAGTGACACATCTGCCTATACAAAGGCTGGAAATTCATCTTCGAAATGTACAAGGACAGATGCCGAAATGATAGAATATTTTAAAGTTTCAAAAGCCCTTTCTTGATTTTCTGCCTAAATAAATGTATTGTCCTTTTTTGTTAAATCGATTAAGGGGTTAGCTTATTAATGGAATAAGTTTTATTATGATCGAACCAAATTTCGTTCATTTTTATGATATCATTTAATTGTAAATATTTATTTTTAAAATTAATAATTAGACCATTGCTAGTGTGGAAATCATTTCCCAATAATAGTTAGTAGACTAGTAAGACCATTAATAATACATATGCGTTTATATGGTAATAATGATTGTTAATTTTTATTTCTATATTTATTTTACATAGTTGTTCTAAAATATTATTATTAGCCCCGGTTATAATTATATCGTGTTTTGGTTTTAACAGTTTTTTATTTTGTATTAACTCGAAATTTATACACAAAATATTTGATTCCGTATCATTAATTGCATATTGCTTACATTTTTTAAATTCAATCTTTACTAGATAGTACTCGTTGTTTTCTTTGTGTATCTAAAATAATTTGTACAGTTTTTGAAATATCGAGGTCAGATTTGACACATAACTACAAAAAGAGAGTGGGTCTAAATCGTTCCCTATGAGGCTTGCGGCTTTTTGTTTATTTTCATTTTTAATATCATCGTCTTGAATTTTAACGCCTATGTTATCTAACTTTGTAATATTATAGTGTAACTTGTATTTTTTATAAACTACGGGTTTTGAAATTTTTTCTCGTGGTAAACAAAATATTTATATTATCATTTACGAATTTTGAAAAATAAATTTAATCATCGTTGAAACACTATCCTAATCTGTTTTTATCTATACCGCAACATATTTTAGTTAAGGCTAGTATAGTTATTAAATTTTCTATTCAAAATTGTCTGGTATTTTGTAGTGTTTTAGAAATGTGTTCATTTCGTAATATTTTTCCTTCGTAATAAGATAATATAATATCCATTTGTCATTAATTTTTAAATGAGCAACTTCCGTCAATCGTTTTTTTCTGACGTATTAAACTGGCTACGTTTTTAAATCCATCTTTGAATTGTAATGCGATTCCGTGAGACATAGACAAACAGCGGTTTATGCAATGCCCGATCACCGTATTAATTTTTTGTAGAAAAAATATCACCTATTATTTCCTCATAGTCTCAATCAAATTGTATTTGGTATATATTATTTGCTAAAAAAAATATTTGGAATTCTGATAATGGGTCATTTAATTGTTTAATTTCACTGGTTCCTAAACTGTCTAACTTTTGTTTATTTGATATTTTAATTTTATTATCGTACTACTCCTTTGTGAAACAAATACATTCTGATCTTTCATTATCTATAATGTGTTTATCTGCAGTGTTATAATATTTTATTCCCGAATTAGATTTCCAATTTCATATTCTAATACGGTGTTTAAAATTGTTTTAATTTTTACAGTCGTTGGTATAATGGCCTCGTTCATCACATCATAACAAAAAAACATCATTCATTCACTCTCTACTATATTCTTTAGTAGGTACTTTTTTCGTAATTATTTCGTTCAGGTGTTTTAGATTTTGTATATCTGTTTCGACTATTATCCCTATAATATTTATTTATATTATTAGTATTTCTTCCTCCATTATAACTATTATCTCTAGAATATGGATTTTCACTATAGTTCTTTTTTTCAAAACTCAGATTTTGTTGATCGCGATGTCTGTCTCGATTATTAAAATTATTCTTATCTCGCGAAAATTACATTTCTCTATTTCCTCTATAGTAATCTCTGTCTATGCTATTATTTCGGCTTCTATTAAATGTTTTCCCTGGATATGCACTTTTATCTCTATATATTCACGTTTCCAGTTAGTATCGATATATCTTTCATAGGATTGATCTCTCCTTCTATTATCTCTAGAATAATTATTTTCAAAATTTACATTTTTATTATTAAATTCACTAAGTATATTGACGCGTTTAGATTCCTCACTTATCTTATTTAATTATTTTTCTAATCTATCAATATTTAAATCATTTTTAATATTATTGTTGTATCCTATTTGGGTTAGGTACATGTTTATTTAAAAAGTCATTATATTATATTATATTATATTAAATCCCGGTCCCCCGTTATTAATTGTAAATTGCGTAAGTTAAAATTTTCTTAGGTTTTCTTTTAATTTACTTAAGCCTTAATGTACTATTGCTTTGCATAGAAATATCATTCAAAACATCTTCTTTTAGTCCTTTTAAAATATAGATAGGTAGGTACATATTTCTTCTTCCAAAAATTTTAAATTTAATTGTCTACATAAACTTTCTATGTTTTGATAAAACTAGTAATAGATTCTATATGATTCTATTTTATCTGACCTATAGGTCTTCCTGTCTCCTTTTTTCTAATTTAGCTTTTAAAAGTGTATCTGAGCCGATGAGTTGGAATTCTTCCAAAAATTAAGTTTCTATTTCTTTCCATGTGCAGTTATATATTCAGTTATAATTTCCAAATTGTCTCAAAATGTAATGGCTGTATTTTTTTTAAAAATATTGATAAAAATTTCACCTTGTTTGAATCATCCCATCTATTGATCTCTCCCGCTTTATTATAATCCTTACAGAATTTTTAACATTTTTCAGTCCCAAAAAGTGGTTGGGTTTAAAAATTAAAGTTCTTGGATGTTCATTTATCCTATTGTTTACAGATAAATTAATATTATTAAATTTTTTATTTTGATTACTAATATTATTATTTTGTATTTGTTAATTTAAGTCAGTTTATATAGAATCGTTTTGAATAGGCGTATAACGGTGTGTATAACAGATTCGTATAATAGTACCTAGTAAACATCAGAAGTACTAGCTGTTGTGAAAATTCTAAAATATTATTGTATTATCAGAATCGGAACTAGAATCCCCTAATCCCAGTAACTTGTAGTCTTATTATCTATAGATTCTTGTATAATTATATTTTTTTCTACCTTGTCTAGACTGTCGTCTATATTATCGGTTTTTTAATGCCCCTCTGAAATACCTGATCAGTCATTAGCCTACGGCTAGGATTTAGCCGTAAATCCTTATTAACCTTACCCGAAGTGTTTAATTCTTTTAATAAGCACAAGTTGATACATTGATCTTTTTTTAAAGCATAAAAAAAATTAATTAAAATTAAATCTGAAGGGGGAAAAAAATCATAATATTAAAATTAAAATTAAAATAAAGAAAAACTATTTCCCTTTAAAAAAAAAACTATCTTTCGGTAAAAAAATGTTACCTAGTAATTGCGACGAAAATGTAAACGTGTAAATCTAAACAAAAAATTTCCTTTTTCCTAAGCGGAAAACATTTTGGTCAAACCAAAGGTGTCTCATATATGTGAAAAATATGTACCTATCTATGGTACCCAGAATTGTATTAAAAACGCGGAAATGTAGATTCTCTTCTTCGTAGAAAATATACAATAAAACTCGAAAAACGTATTTTATACATGTCAAAAAAAATATGTAAGTACCTATTTAATGGTACTCAAAACACGAAAATGTAGGTTTTCTACTTCATAGAAAACCATAGAAAACATACAACAAAAAAAACCCGAAAAAACGTGTTTCCACACATAAAATCAAATGATTACCTAAACCCAGGAGGGGAAAAAATGTAGGTACACACAAAAACAAGTTTGGTTAAAACCAAAAAAAATATTTCACTCAGGGAAAAGTAAAATACACCATACCTTGGTCAAATGTTTACTCGGTTGTATAATAAAAAAAAATCCAATTTCTTGAGGTGAAATGCTTGTTCCGTCTTGATGTCGGTCATCGTGGTTATCAAATCCTTGGTAAAATGCTGAACTGAACCGCAAAAAAAAATCGAAATCTCGCGGAGTTGTGCAGGGAGTTTTGAGCCCCGTCGGGAACCAACTTTGTCGTAGCTGTCAACTCTCGAACGTTAAAATAATACTCGAGGAATCTTCAGCTATGGCAGGATTAGCACCGAGTTAAGCTAAGGCCTAAGGAGCAGATTCTCACGATTAGCTCAGTGTAGTCTTAACTTGAATACGCCCAAGGTCAACAATGACTGCTACAGGTATCAAAGTAAATATTAGGAACGAACACACTCCCGAAGGTTCGTACGCTACCAAAAAATAAAATGAAAACCGCAGTTTAAACTTGGTATAAAACAATTTAATAAAATCGTAGCATAGGGCACAATATGATACACATACAACTCCTCGCTCTAAGAGGTTTCTTGCAGCCTGCGCGGGTACCTCCCGTGAGCGAGACTGACTTTTACAATAAACACTTTGGTTTTTATAACCGGATTAAATTATAAAAGTGTGACATAAGCAATTTTGAATTTAAATGGGGCGCAAGTCGCGTGGTCAATTTAGACTGAGTCGGCATATATTTTATATAACTGCATATTATAATACATATAATACTGTATATTATACAGGCGTGCATATATGCACACGTTATATGCATATAAATAAAGTATACATATTATATAATATTATATAACACACATATTATATAAATAGGTTGAATATACAACAATGGATAATGAAGATAATTTGTTACCTATAACATGGCAATATGGTTTAATAATATATGAACCGTTCAAATTTTCTGTCGTAATTTTTATCTAAAACCTATTATGTCTTCTTCTTCTCCTTCGCCTTCTCTCCCAACTATTTGGGGTCGACCACCCTGGTCCTACACTTCCACTTAACTCTATCTCCCGCATCTTCTTCACTTACTCCCACCTTCCTCATATCACTCGGCATTACATCCCCCCATCTTTTTTTCGGTCTTCCCCTCCCCCTTTTACCAACAACATGCATTTCCCTTACTAATCTTACTGCCTCAGTCTCATCCCTCCTTAATACATGCCCGAGCCATCTTAATCTA
>JAIPRL010012527.1:0-11908 GCA_025469235.1 Pemphigus obesinymphae | reverse complement strand
ACGCAAAACATTAAAACATCAAACAACGGCTAGGCACATTAATTTGTTTATGCCATATGTCAACCGTTAAACAATAAACTTGGAAAATGGAAATTTGAAACCATAGAAATATAGAATAGATATATACGTAATACCCATACGGAAATATATTTATGTATATGGAAACCATCACCAAAGAACAAATCAAATAAAATATAGACGGTTCTGTGGTAAAAGTAAATATAGTACTATAGTAGGTACGGGAAGACGTATAGGTACCCGCATCACGGTGTAAACATCGCTCTCGGCCGCTTGGGATTTAATTTATTTTCTCAATATTATACTGATATCTGTGGAAATCAATAAGTAAAATAACTAGTAATATAGACCATAAATAGGTTCCTATTATATGTTTTAACCATACTATTGGTAGCATCTATAGATCTATTTTAATATTATTATTTATTTTACAAGTACATCCACCGTACGCCGTGGTATTAGTTATTACTTATTACTATTCGGTATACGCTATAATTATTTAGGTACTTTTAGCACGAATCATGTCGGCATAAATAGCCAGACACCGGCGACCGGCCCGCTGTCAACAAGGAGGGGGGCAAATGCCCACCCTGTCACCCCCCCAAATGACGTCACTGAATGTAATTACCTACAAGTATGCAAAATGTATGATGTAAGTACCTAAATATAATAGTGTAAACAATATGTAATAAACAGTAGATATAGTTATTGTAATAGATACCTACTTAGGATAAAACCATAAATTTTATTAGTTTTCTATGGATAAAATGATGTTTACATTTTTAGTAAACCAAAATTGGACCACTATTTTAGCAAGTGGTTAATTATTTATTTAAAGCTTCACTACATTTAATAGTTGTTATTGAACTATTAAGTAATCTAGTCATTCACTAAAGAGCTAATCATTCATTAAATATTTAGTAAATGTTTAAGCAACACAGCATTATTAATTAAAATAATCATTTACTCACAGACATTTTATAAAAAAAAGTAACATCAGCACCTTAATTTTGAAATATATAAATAATGTAGCTCGATAAAATAATTTTATTTAACATCAAAGTAATTTGAATATTTTTATTTAATACTTAGGTTATCTTGATTATCTGTAAAGAGCGCTACAATGAATTATTAGTTTATTTATTGGTTACCTTGACTACCATCTTGAGTAACGATTATGTAGACGTAGACTACTATAAGGTATATTTGCCATTGTATAAAATTAGTATTCATAAGTTTAACTACAAATTATTATTAATTAAAATTGTTCAATTTATTTTTGGTTGAAATTTGATTAAGCTGAGTTATTAACATTTTTTAAAAAAAATACATATAACATAAAATATATTAATACAATACACATAGGTATTAAAACTGTGCGTCGCAGCTTCAAGGGGCGTTGCGATTTGATGGTCAAAGGAGCCGCAGCACAGAGATAAATAAACAGTATGATATGATAACAGTTAGCTCATGGTTATTATAGAATTATGATAAATTATTAGCTACGATAATGGTGTTATTGAGGACATGACTGACAAGTACCCCATTCAGGCGTATGCTGTTTGTATAATAGACAATATAGTTTTACATGAAAAAAATCATGATCCATTTGGACTCCAATATTTATATTTTTAACAATCTGTTTGAACACTGGTTGTATGTATGTACTTATACATATATATATTACATTGTATACTAAAATAATCAAACTTTTTATTTTAAAATAAATATAATTTATTAAAATGAACGATAAGTCCTAAGTATTAAATCTGTGTGCGAGTGATTCAAATGCCGCAAATTTAAAAATTCTAGATATAAAAACAAATATTTTAGTGACCAAACATGCCATGACCTTTTATATTTTTGGTATTTGCATGAATTATAAAATAATGCCTAAATGTGCCATGATTAGGGTCACTAATACCTAAACGTCCTTTGTATCAGTTAAGTGCAGTTAAAATTAATTTTTTTTTATATTAATAATTTGGAAGCCGCCAATATATTGTGAAGATATGTAGGAGCCATGAGTTGAAGAAGTTTGAATACCACTGCCATAGTATATTAGAATAACTAGCAGTACTGTAGTAGATAATAAAAAAAGTGGATGTGCCTACTTTAAGTATGTCGAAAATTAAATAATAGATAGGTACCTAACATTTATGAAAGTTTATTTTATAAAAAAGACTTAGGAAGTAGTTGAGATAATCCATTAATAAATATAATTTCATTACATTCTAAAAGTAATTTACAAACAATGTGACTAATAGACAAGTTTTTAATTCTTAAGTAAGCACATAAAATATTTTTTATACATACCTTCAATTTTCTTTTTGACTTCAAAAACTGGCGTATTCTCAAAGGCTTGTAAAAACAGAGTTATTTTTTTCCGTCGAACTATTAAATATATTTCCTAAAAACAAACAAATTAAAATATATTCAATGACTTATTTTATAATCTACCAATCTACATACTTTAAGATTATACCTACCATATTAAATTTCGTTGAATTGATAACTTGAAAGTTGGAGATAGTGTGTAAAATATATGCACTCAAAATTCTTTAAGTTTAAATATTCTTAAATGAACACAGTTTAAAAAAATAAAAAAAGATATAATAAAATAAAATAATAAAAATAAGAAATAAAAAAAAGACTTCCAAAGAACCAAACATCAAACGTAATCAACGCCCGGCGAACACAGACTATAATCTATATATGTCCTACTAGTGCAAAGTCTATGCTAAGCGACTATCGAATATTATCACATAATATTATAGAAATATCACTTAAGGTGATAAAAGTTTGTTTACAAAAACTGAGGACCGGCTGAAGTTATCATCGAACGTAAAACTGAGGACCGGCCCTGAAGTTAGTAATGTTAATTCCGCTATATATTATATATATTTATATGCATTGATTAATGCAAACATCTTCAAACTACTGATTACAATGATTACAGTACAATATCTGTACACCCATTTACTTTACACAGAAACATGGGCAGTGACATAGACCTGATATTATCCATTATTCCATGTGTTTCAGTGTTTCCACTACAGACAGGATCATGGGTAATATGATCCCCCATCATGTTTATCCCCCGTAAATATTTTAAAGACCCCATAAAGTAGTGAAGATTTAAACACTCGTGAAATATAATAAGAAGCGTTCATGATGTAAATTTATTTTCAATGTAGGTTTTTTTTTATCGTTGTATGGATGGTCCTTGGAGAGGTTCACATGTCGTCCTTGTGAAATTTTGTTCCCGATACCATTTTTGTTTTGGTATAAATTATTATTTATTGTATTTGTGCTTTATTTGTGTATGTTCCTTGTTCTAATCGATCTTTTCCCCTGCATGCGTTCAGAGCGGCGCGTTCCGTTCTCTCGCTCTCCGAGTCTCGACCGACCCATAAACACGATTTTCCACTGTCGCGACCTCCTATTTCTTTTTGACGCGTTAGCCATAAATGTTTCGCGTCTTTCTCGACGTCGACTATTTCATTTATCGTGTAATTTTTATTCAATCATTGTTTCGTCTCATTTTAATAAAAATTTTTATGCACCACACAAACTCGTCTTTGTTTATTCACACCTATACATTCTCCCGACGTAGTCAAATTGCGTATTTGGACAAGTATTTTTTGTACCCCACGTACAAGAGACTGGTGCTAAAAACTGTTCACGATATTCAAATAGGAACGTTCTAAGCTATTACGCACCAAATCCAAATTTTCAATGTGAATAATGCAAAAAAAATTTGATAATCAATGCAAAAAAAAAAAAAACTAATAAGAGTTAGGTATCTAAAATTAGTTTTTACAAGATTCAAACATATATTATATACTATTATATATAGTTTTTCCAATTAATTAAAAAAAAAAATTCGATTTTTCCTTTAATGACTCCTTAAAGCCAATATCTGCGAATACTCACTAAAACAATTCAAATCTCTCAGGGCTATATTGTTTATTGCAGGTATTTGGAAATTTTAGGATATGTCTTCATATATTATATATTTATATATAATGTATGTTGATTACAAAATACATAATTTTAAGTGATACAATTTTGATAAAACTACAATATGTGTACCTACTTTGAAGGATAAAAATATTTAGAGACATTTTCTTCGCGCTGTTGGTCATTTCTCCCGTGCATTTACTTCTACCACGAAATACTAAATGTAATATATAATATTACCTATCTTTATCATTACACTCCATAACAGTGGCGTAGCCAGGAATTTCGTATAGGAGGGCTAAGATCACATATTACCTAAGCGGATAATAAAAAATGTACTTAAAAGTGTCAGAAAGTATATTGGTTTAATGTTAGATATTATAAAACACAAATAAATTGAAAAAAAATATATAATATAGGTACTTATATATTATATAACATAAAAATAACAATATTTTGTATATTATATATTATATAATACAAAATGAATATATATTATAAAAATATATAAAAAGAAAATATGCCTAGATTATTTGTAAAACGTTTATTCGTAAAAAAGTTATGAAGGTAACAACTTGTTTCGACTATAAGTTATCATCAGGTTACAACCTAATACTCTTAAGAGGACGTCACATTGAAGATTTTCAACGGTAAAAAGTGTTTACGCAACACAAATGAAATGGCATTTTAAATCATTTTAGTGCTTTAAATTTTACATGAAATAAATTTCGAATTTGTTCATTATTTAGGGTGGAAAATGGGGCGAGCATTCTTCAAAAATCAGTCTGTGTATACATATACATAATAATATTGTATATGTAATATTATATATCTGATATATCATGTAATTTATTGACATATGGAATATATGGAATGCTTAAAACAATATTAAGACATAATTCTCCCCCTGGATTTTTTTTCCACTTTAAGCCATATTGTTAAAATCCAAAATCCAAAACTCCTAATCAATTCCTACTAGTCGAAAAGTTGCTCCTGTATAAAAAAAAAAACATAATTATAAAATCAATAGCTTCTTTTGTCTTCTCCGAATCTAAAATATTATTAATTTAATCATTTATTATTACAGTTGGCTTTTTTTTTTTTGGTAATTACCAGTTGATTCAAATATGCTTAAGACAAGAATTATTATCATGAATTCATAAACAAATAAAAAAAAAAAAATGACATCCTATGTGAAATATTGGGATTTGGAATGAATATTCATATGACAGAAAATGATCTAGTTTAAGACATATTGAATCTTGGTTCTAAGTTATATCAAATGCAACTTTGAGTAATTAACAGTCAAAATTGAAAGAGGCTAGTTAAACAATGTAAAAATTACATATTATTTTATATTATTTATGTTATTTATATTAAACATTATATTGAGTATTTTAAATGACATTAACATTATGACGGATTTTAATTTCAAATAAACAATAATTATCATTTACAGTTAGTCTAAGAATAATTTTTGTCTGTAATGTCAATTTCTAAAATTATATAAACTGGGGTAAATTTAAATAGATAACTCATAGCTCAGTCAATGAAGGATTTGATTGAAGGAACAACTGTTCTCGCAGTAAAGGGTTAAAAATGAGTCTGTAAAAAAAGGGGGGCTTTGAGTAGATATCTCCTTTTTATTGGTTGTGCGATAAAAAAGTTTCAAATGAAAATTGTAGAGGAGAAATTATCTATAATAAAAATGTATTACTGATGTACGAGCAATCGTAATCATGGTGCACGGCTTTTAATATGGCCGCCTTTGAAGGAAATTTTATAACACGATAAATAATGCATAATATGCCTTTAATTCGAAGCCAATATTATTTTTATGATTTCTTTGATAGAAATGTAGTCTTTGGAGACATTTCCAATTTTCAAAAAAACAGTCATATTTGACGAAAAATTAGCTATAATTTGAAAATATTCGGATCAAGCTGAATTCTTGCATACACCTTAATAATATACGTAAATAACTTTCAAAATGTCCATTTTTTTAAAAACACGGGTTTTTGGTTTTAAAAAACCTTTGACCTCGAAAAAACCTTTGTTCCGGACCTCATATCAATGGTTATTTTTTTTGGTTAATCAGTGCCCCAAGACGAAACTTTTTCCCGAGTTTCAAAACTTCATGATTTTTTGTAAGTTAATGCCCATTTTCGTTTCCCATTGACTGGGGATCAGATATAATTGAAAATCAGAATCTGAAAATATCTGAGGCAAATTAATAAGGAAAATAAATTATTATAATTTTTAATTCGTATATATAATATACTTACTAGAAATATAAAAAATATAATATTTTAAATATAAATCCAAAAATACAATTTATTGTAACCAATAATTTAAAATCAAAAATTAAAATGATTTTCTATTTCAATTCAAAATTATATTTTATTTAACTTTAAAAATGATAAATTTAAATATAATGAATAAAGGTAGTAAATATCAATTTGCGAATACATACGTTAAATATTGATATAATATAAAACATTTTATTATTTTATTTATACATATTGCTGACAAAACTTTAGACGGATTTTAATTGAATAACATGTTTACTTTATATTTGGAAATAATCGATGTGATTTTTAATGTAACCTATCATTATTTTGGTGTAGATTTACATATAGAATTATTTATATATATATATATATATCAAAATAAATACCCAGTTTCTACAAAATAACTTTTTTTTTATTTAACAAAAACGTATTTTGAAAACAATATTCACATCTTCAGTGTTGAATAACTACTGTCATAACTTTAGTAGTAATAAGTTAATTTTTTAAACTTAACTTAACTTTCGTTAAGAAAAAAATAACTATTAACATTAAACTATTTTTAAAAACTAAACTATTTTTTCTATTAACTTAATTTAACTAACTTTTTTTAAGAAAAATGAAAATAGTACACATTGTATAATTTTCGTATATTTTACAACCAATAGAAAGAAAATGTTTTAGATAATCTGTGGAAAAATATATCTTATTTTCAAAATTGATTATAAATTACAATTTCAAATAAAATTATAAAAACTGCCATATATTCATATTTTAAGTGCTCATCTTTCTACTGGTACCAAAATCGTTAACAATAATAATAATAATAATAATTATGTACTATTGGAAATGCTTGAAGATGTTTTCTGACGTGCTTTGAACGTGTGTTGCATGCTTTTGAGGCGGTTTAAAACAATTTAATATTTCCATGTATAGGTAAATTTTCTATCAAAAAAATAACAAAAAATAATAGTATAATATAGCTAGTTTAGGTTAGGTTACCTACCCCAACCTAACCAAACCTAACCTGACCTATAACAGTATAGGTTACATGTTAAATAATACATATTTAATAATGGTCATGCAACATAAAAAATATGTTTTCATTTATGAATGAAGGGAGATATAAACAGGATATTTTGATGGATTTCATATATTTTGACAATCCTCATTGAAGTAATATATAAGTATAAATAATAACCATCATGTTATGTATCTATATTATATATATATTACAATAATAACAAAATATATTTGATATGCACTATGACATATAAAATGGTGGAAATATAAATTATAATTTTCTATCTTTGTATTAGAACCACAATCGTTCTTTTGAGATAATTAAACAGAATATTGGTAATTACTCTTGGAATTACGATAACTCAATTTTTAAAATAAATTTCATGATTACACAACAATAAAAATAGTATTATAATTGGTTTTTTCTTGATTTTTCTGTAAATTTCAGATTAATTACTTATAGAAAACCTCTTAAAAATTGAAAAATTGAATTTTTTTTTTAAGTTTTATGGATATTAAAATTTTTTAAAAAATTAATGTTTTTTAACATCTCATATAACGTGTAAAAACACATATATAAAAATTCGGTGAAATAAAGCGATATAGATAAAGGTGTATGCTAATTTTGTTTTTTTTCGTATTTCTAACATTTTTGTAAGTTAAGAGTAATAAGAAATGATAATGCAGGTTTTACATTAAAGGTTTTTGTTGGTATTCGACATATTTATGACGCTTGCTTAATATATTTATTATCCATATCTCATGTTTTTATAATGAACTTTTATACGATATAACTTAAATCTACATTTAATAAAATTTAAACACTTAAAGGGTTACATAAATGATTAATTTTCTTGAAATGAAACAGAAAATAAAAATGATTAGGTAACATAAGTAGTTAATTGTATCGTTGTAATTATATAGAACATTAAAAGCCCCAAGTTTCGTTAAAAAATTTAAAGGTGAGGGTCCAGAATAATGCATCTAAAATTTAAAATATTTAAATTATGTATAATAATAACATAGTATATTTTTTAATATAAATCCTCTTAATTATATTAAACAACATAATTTAGAACCACCTACTCGTATGTATAATGTATCTTAAAATAAATTACATCACTCATTACATTACTAATTACATCATACGTGTATCCGTAGTACGTCATTTGCTTCACCATATACCGTGGTCAAATACGACTGAATAATCGTTATTTATTTGTATTCATGATCCCCTGATTGAGAATTCTTATTTATACCCGCCTATTGGAATAAACCATCCACCAAAACGGGTATAAATTGGTATAAATGGGTATAAAGAAAATATAGAGGGTTTAAAAATAAAGATTATAACGAATTATATCCTATTGTGCAGGGATTATACAACTATGTATGGGGTTAGAAAAGATATGTGTACCAGGAGACCATGAGGAGTATGTACGCAAGCAGTATACCAGTGTACACTATGATATTATATTGTGAGGACAACACACACTCTCCCGATTTTCCAGAGGTTTTAGATTAGGTAAAAGTTGTAGAATCGTCGATTAAACTAGAGTTTAAATAATTGTAGTTTAAATATTAAACCTAGATTAATAAATATTCAGTTTTTTAAAAACATAGTTTAATCTATGGTTAGTTAAACTAGGTTTCGTTACTTGGTCAAAGGATTTTATATTATTAAATAATAGGTTATCAATGTTTTCGTCTTAAGCTTATCTGTAATTATGTAGCAATGTCATTTTTTTTCCATTCCAAATGAATATTTTTAGGATCTAGTAACGTAATTTGTTAATTTTTTAAATTTTCTTGTAAATATGAATAATTTAAAAAACTGAGCTATTAATTTTTCATTTGAAGAGGAGAAAACATTATTAATTCTTGTTTAAAATTATTCTACAGTAATAGTGTAAAAAAGCTGATGGAAATTTTAATAAGTTAAACACAGCAGCTTATGAAAAGTTAGCGGTAGAATTTAATAGTATTTGTGGTGAACAATACCGTGACGCCAAAACCCTTAAAGGCAAATGTGAAAATTTGAAAAAAAGTGACAAAAAGAAATGTTCAGACGACAGAGATTATTTACGTGGCATTGATGTTGCACCTGTGGTAGCTAGTACAACATACGAAGTGTCTGGACTTAATGTTGTTATAATAATGTTATAATAAAAAATATACATTTCCAAGATGCATAGGTGCACTAAATAAATATGATAATATATATATTATAAAAATAATAATATACCTATATAATACTGAAAAATGTTTATCAAGGTAACAATTAAAGTTTAAACTTTAAGTCATCATTAGGTTAAAAATTAATGATATAAAATATTTTTTATATCAAATTTTAAAACTTCTATTGGTTTTTCCTATGTAAATTGATTGTTTTAAACGCCATAATTATCATAATTGACAGACGTTTTATTTGTACAATAATTAGTATAATAATTTTAAATATGCACTGGCCATAGTATTTTCTAAAGTAACCTCAAAATTCATAAATGCTCTTTATCCGGTCTCTAAATCTAAATTAAACTGTATTTGTATTATTTAAGAAATATATATGTATCATTGAATCATTTTTTATTAAGCCTAATTAACTTAAGAGATATTAAGAGATTATTTTGTATTAATACACCTATAAATAAAAAGTAAAATGCTATAATAAAATTTAAAAATTATATTTGTTTTTTAATTTTTCAGTAAGTAAAATGACTCTAAATATGCAAAATTACATTTTTTAGTTCAGTTTTACTGTTAAGTACTTTCTTCTTAAATCTTCAGAATGTATAATGTTCAGTTATCATATTATGTTGATTAATATTCTGCCGGTAACTGATATTTAAAATGTATTTGTTATTGTTCATTTAAAATATTCACTTTCTTTAAAAAAAAAACTGTTATTGTAAATAACATTAAAAATAAAACTCAATGTCAGTATATGATAGTTATAATTTTTAATCGAGAACATTTTTCAAAATTCAAATACTTTTTATACATTGAATGAAACTTTGTATTGGTGTATAATATGTAGTAGGAAGTAGGTACTCAAGTAAGTCAGAATTGAAATTCATGACAACACGGGTTACCGCATCAGTGGCGTATTCATATTTTATAATATATAATTTTTTTTTTTTTAGATACCTATTTAAACTGTACACATAATAAATTATTTTAAAACATAATGTATGTTATTATTTATATTTTTACACTATGAATGTCGTAAATTAAAATACTAATCATTAATTTCAGTGGTGTATAATAATTTAAAATGGCACAGAATAAACAAGAATCATTTACTTCTTTTTTTAAGTTGATACCACCAATTCACAATTTAAATCACCTGAAAAAAAATAATCAGCTTAAGAATAAGCTAGAATCCTCGCCAGTAAATTCAGTTGAAGTATTACCTCCAGTCAAAATTTCTCGTACATCAGAAATCTAAGTCTTGGATGTTTCTTCCATAGAAGATACTAACCACAACCATTATGATATAGGATTTTATATTAAGCGTACGTTAAATAATGATGATTTATTAATTGTTATGTCGAAAGTTTTGATACCAAATATTACTTTCAAATTTCCACCTAAACTGTATACAGACAAAACAAAATATTTAAAATTTCAGCATTCTTGGTTATTAAAATATCCTTGGCTAGTATATTCTTCAAAAGAAAACGGTGCCTTTTGTCGGTTATGTGTAGCTTTTTCAAAATCTGATCAAATTTACGGCCAAATATTAGGTGCTTTGGTTAAAAAAAAAATATGACAATTAGAGAAATGCAATCGTTGACTTCAAAGAACATTCTGACAAAGAATATCATAAAACTTGTGTGTTAAGCTCCGATCATTTTTTAGAAATTTAAAAAAATCCTGCCCAGTCTATAACATGCTATAACCAGGGGCATCATTGGGGGGGGGGAGTCAGGGTGTGTGGTTGCACCCCTTACTTTTAAAATATTCTCAATTGGCCTGCTGAAATAATGTACCATTTATTAAATAATTAAAATTAAATTATATTTTCATATTAATAATATTGGTATTTTATTGTCAATAAACAAATATTGTGTAATCAATTGTGTATTTGATAATCTACGGTTAAAGGACGTGGTATGTTTTGTAATTTTTTGCCTCACAGTTTGAGGTAGGCATAGATTTATAAAATACTATATTTCATATATCTATAGAGGTAGTTAGGTGTATATAGTTTATGTTAGAGAGCCTTGATATATAAGAGAGTGGCCAACTCGGTGCACGTTGTCTATTGGTTGGCTGTTATCATTGATTATGGGCGCCATTTATCGTCCAAAATAATGTTTTCCACATATACCAATACTTATAAATTTATCATTTCGTTGATAGAAAAGGGTTTTTCAACTAAACAATTCATTTTATATAATCATTTTATTTTTAAAATCTTATTTTTTAATCTTTGAACTTTAATAAAATTAAATTGGTGCATTACTTGGTGTTTTGTCACTTAATGAATTTTTAAGATAAATCTTAAAATAGTTATGTATTAAAATTATTTATACACAATACAATTAAATTCTAAAGTTATGAATATAAATATGGTTAGGGTTACAGGTAGAATGCCAGGGTTTGAAAAGTTT
>JAIPRL010012526.1:0-11909 GCA_025469235.1 Pemphigus obesinymphae | reverse complement strand
AAAAAAAAAAAATTTATTTGTATTTGTATTTTTTTTTTTTTTATTGGTTTTATTTAATTGATAAATGATCAACGTTTAAATGCAAAAAAATGTATAAACTAGAATTTCAGCAAAGAAACAAACAAAGAATCAGTGAATCCCAGAGAATCAAGGAGCGAGTTGATATTATTGAAATTTGTCAAAAAAAAGAAGAGAGAAGTTTTACTATTTTACGAAGAAAAACTCATGAACATTGGGTCACTATACTCACTATGAACAAAATACTACATGAAGCTGTGTAAAATATTGTGTAAAATATATACATTATAACCTATACTATGTAGAAAATAACTTACGAAGCATTGTATAATTTAAAGTATATACATTTGAAAATGAAGATAATTTACGAACAAACATATTACTATTTAAAATAAATATTTTTAAATATGAAGAAATCTTATAAACAAAACATTCAAATCAACAATTTGACGATTTCAATAATATCAATTTCAAACCAAGAAACTAATTTTTGCCTAAAACTTCAACTCAAGTACACCTATTTCTATCGGAAATTTTATTTATTTTGTTAAAAAATTTAATTTTTTTTTTTTATTTTTATATAAAAATTTTTTTTTTGAGGGGGTAATGTAACGGTCCCCGCTACATGAATGTGTACATGTGTGTGTGTGTACGGACGTATATACGTAAAGTACCTACGTATGGACATATTCAGGTGCATGTATGTGTACGCACCTCCCTCTCCAAACATACATATTGTGAGGCTCTATGGCCAATGCCAATTATGTAAATAAATTAAGTTCGCCGCGTATCTCGTAACTCGACAAGACTGTTAACCCGAACTCCGTGAGACTACGTTACCGTCCCTTTAGATGTAAGGTAATAATATTATAATATAATTATATAATACATATAAATAATAACTGGAATCAATATCTTATTATTTGGACTATCTGAAATCCTATTGCTCCCGAACTACGGTAAAACTTACTTAAGAGGTCAACCACCTTCTATGAGTAATTATATTTAACGAGGGTCAACCCCGACCACGTTACAATACCTATCCAATGGACTAATTTATAATTGCTGAGCAAATTCACATATAAAATTCGGTTTCAGCAGTTAAACTGAATTAACCCATGCATCTAAACATGAGAATAACTACTCATAGACTCATATCAGAGTACTTATAATAATAATAAAATACCTAAATCAGAACACAAATTAAATAAAATCGATTAAAAAATTTATTTAAATTAAATTAAATTTGACATATCGGCTGAAACACGGCTGTCCACGCGACCATGTTGTTATTAATTATACCTAATTTATTTAGAGGTAGGGCCGGACTCGAAGTGTACGTGTCGAATTGAACCATGAGATTTAAGGAACGTACACTGTTGTAGTGGCCAAATAATAATTTTATCGTATCTCATGTATTTCAATGTTAGTACACACAAACCGTCGAGATATTTTCAAATATCTCAGTACGAACTTGTATACCTACTACCGGACTGCGATATTTCATAGTTTTTTCACAAATTTCCACAATTAACTTCAAAATTTTTAAATTTCTTTTAATTGTCTTCATAAAAAGTATTATTTACATAATAATGTATATTATCCATTTATATACAATATATGTAAATTAATTATTATTATTATTATATGATAATTTATATTGTTTCAAAAATCTAGGTATTACAATCGCTATTAAATTTAACCATTAAATAATTTCGAAAAAACAAATGTGAAAAATTAAAAATGGTTGTTAGAAACCATTCCATCATGTTACGATATAACTTCACCAGAATACAAGGAAGTGAGGAAAATGAGAAAAAGGGATGAATGGAATTTACGTTTAAATATAAAAAAAATACATTGTTATAAAAAATACCTATATACCTATTATTATTATTACTATTAAAATTAACACCACGGCGAATATGGCGTACCTAAAATCGAACCCAAACCGAAAGGAGAGTTTCACTTGAAACCCGAACCATTGCCGCCACGAAGAAATATTTTAGGCGGAGTCACAACAAAAGCAATGTTCTGTTCGAAAAACGATTATATATAGATAAATATTACATATATTTATTTAAATATAGCAGTATTAAACTCCTTAAATAGGACCGACTCGAACCACCTTAATATATTGTACGTTCTTATTGTATATAAAAATATCTACTCACCGTCGACATGCGCAATGGTAGGCGAGGAGTATTTAAAGGACGAAGGAGGTGCCGTTCGCGATGTGTGCTGTCATCGTATCGGGGTGCCATCCTTTCGAGTCTGTAGTATGCAGACGGGAGACCAAATGAAATTTTTATACGTCCAACGGCGGTGGCGACGGCGACGGCGACGGCGACGGCGACGGCGACGAGGGTACGTTGTACGCAGCTGATTCGTGTGTGAAAGAAGAAGCGTGGGCCGTTCGGACGTTCTACCAGACTGCCGAGAAGAAGAGCACTGATGCAGCAGCAACAGCGGTGATACGCCGTGCGTGTGCGTTTTTCGGCAAACATCGACTTCTCCCCACCATCGCCATTGGTGCGTGGTCACGTGAGATTTCTCGTTCCAATGTAGAGGTCGTTCCATTTAACATGGTATCATTACACGCTGGTATCTGCAGACCGGACCGGTTACACCAGAAACTAGCAGCTGGGGTCCATAATACATTGTTGCCAAAGAGGACGATGCTACAGGTACACAGTGGCGGTTCATGATAAACGCTGAGAAGGGAGCGGCAAGAAATGTTTTTTTTTATTTATATATCATATGTACACTTTACCTTGGGTTTCTAAACATAGGTGTAGTGACCTTATATCTACTTTGTTTTTTGGCCGTTATTTTAGATTTTAAGCGTGGCGAGGGACCTAGTGGTTTTACAATAGGTAATGTTTATTTTTTTTGTTTTTTTGTGTTAAAAAATTTTCTACCAGAAGGAGTGCTCCAATTTTTACAAATTTACACGGTTTCCGGTGTTAAAACGCATCTAGTTAGTACTTGAAACGAGTCATTTTCCATTTTCTCAATTGTTTTTTAATGCGTAATGGAAAAGTACCAAGAAATTTATAAAAAACGGCAAAAATACGATTTCGTCAAATATTTTTCATTTGTTTATAATTTCGAAAATAATGACTTTAAACTCTTGAAATTTAAATTAATTATTATATATAATTATTATATATAATTATTATATATTCATGTTGATTAAATTATTTAAAATTTTTTGTAATTTTCGGTAGTTTATAGACATTTTGGATTTTAAAACTTAAAAATCTTATTTAACATTAAGTATACGTTTTTCTAATTAAACTTAAAAAATCTCAAAAATCCGTATTTACGATTTTTTTTATGGTCATTTAAATTTTTTCAAGAAATTTATCAATTTCCAGGTATTTATTCCAAATAGTTGGTAAAATGAGATTTTAAGACCTGAAAAATGTAATAAAACGTTAGTTATGCATTAATTTAACTAAATTCAATAAATAGACGGGAAAAAATTATTTTAGATTCTGAACATAGAAAGCGAGCTACTAGTTTTACAATAATGTTTATTTATTTTGCTTTTACAAGTTTACTCTGTTTCTTGTAGCATATTGCATGGAGTTAGTACTTCAGAAATTACATTTTTCGATTTTCTCAATAGTTTTTCAATGCGTAAAGAAAGAACATCAATAAATGATAAAAAAACGGTAAAAATACGATTTTATTAAATCGAGATTTTTCATTTTCTTCAGATTTAAAAATTAGAGTGCAGATCATAGAGGTCAATAGTAACTGTTCATTATCTACCTCAATGCTAGTAGTTTTGACAAAACATTGGAATAACCCCAAAAAACACAAATGATAGGTAACGATAGTATTGTCTGGTGTCCTACGTAGTGTTCGGTCGATATATTAATTTTTTTGAGTTATAATTATTTATAAAAATAAAAAAAGGGTAGGTTTTTACAATTCGTAAAACTTGTTTAAATGCATGAAAAACGGATACGCAGGGCACGAGATAATATTATGTTATTACCTAAAAAATTCTTGTATTTTTTTTTCGTATTCCTAATATATATTTGTATATTGATAAATATGGGAAACGTGAAATTAATGTTTACAATAAAATTGTACATAATAATTATGTAATTATAAATATATTATAATTTAAAGGATTAAACAATTAATGAATTAAAAACAATTGAATATTCTCATAAAAATAAAAATGAATATACCTATATTTTAAACGATAAAAATTCATATTTATTTTTAATTAGTTAGTACTTTATAGCCCACCTCGTACTGCCAACTGGTGGTGGTAGGTTTTTTTTATCATGTCGTCTAAATAGGACTGGTGGCGTACGAATTGTATATAAAACCGGTAACGCCATGAAAATCAACAATACTACCATAGGTAATAAAATTTTGATTTGCGATTTTAATTTTTAAAATGATGTAGTTTATTAATTATTGTAATGTTGTTATTGTATGTAATTCTTAATTCATAATTAAATTCAGTGATTGGACGCAATAATAACAGTTTCTTGGATAAGGCTAAAATATTCTGAAATATAATTTAGTCATAAATTTACAGTGATAGTGTTCCAGGCTTGAAGAATGAAACTCTTTCCTTTTTTCGTTATTAACAAAGAATATTTTTCGTTCAAGTTTTTTAAAATATGTAGTAACAAAATTAATGTTATAATATAAGTCTAACATACTTTTAACTTTAGTACCTACCTTATTGTATTTCACAACTAGTTTTCATTTCTTTTTCTAAATTTGAAAGCAATACAAAATAAGTTTAAGCGGGAATCCACTATGAACGATAAGTTTTCTATGTATGCTTCAATTTTTTTATTTAGATAGCAATAAAAATTACATCGAGACTCACACATAATTGATGGGTAATTTACGTAATACAAGTGTACTCAGAATCATTATTTACCAGTGAGATTTAAAAAGTGAAATATTGGAATTCAATGCTTTAAATAATACTTTAAAAATTCCGGTCAGTAAAAATACTTCACCCGTAGGGTATCAGTAGGGATGGAATTACTTCGTATGTGGGGGTAGGATAATAGTGGTAGATTTATTGAACTTTAATGCAAAGATAAATATTAGCATTCGGCAATAAATGATTCTGAACCAAATGATATATATATATTTTTTTTTTTTGGACTCAAAAGTAATAATTATGTGGTTATATTGTTATAAAATATCAACTACATTTTATATTAATAATACAAGATCTCTAGTCTATTTAATATAATTGGAGAAACAATTATAGGATGGTCGCAGGAACTTATATTTAAATGTATTATATATAATTTATATTTGTATCACATTATCATATAATAAATATTTATATTTCTATGCCATAGTTTAATTATGGCTAAAAATAATTTTTGCTATTAGTGTAATTCCCATTTATTGCTTTAGGCATCGTAGGAAACACCAATGGAGTATTATGGAGGGTGGGATTCACCAGGTTTAACCCCTGTTCCGTGAGTTCAAAAAAATTATTACGGCTGTTTTTTTGCCGTTTCTTATATAATTATTTTATAAATTATAATGTTCTCGATGAAATAAACTTAATTCATACTGTGATATCGCAAATTTATATAATAATTATTATTTTGCATTACAAAATTAGCGAACTGATAGGAAGGTAAACAATAAACAAACAAAAATGCTAATTGATAATATTTTATTCAGCGCCGTTCAAAATAAATATTTATGGGGGAGGTTAGTGTATCTCAAAAACACCAACAATATATATCTCAGAAAAGTAAGGAAGCAAAAAATAATCATAATCTTTTATCTGATTTAATGGACTAATGCTGAATAATTTAGTTTTCCGACTATATTCAAAAATACCTTCACAACTTTAAAAAAAGGTTATCAACTTTCGGTTTTTTCCCAGCAGTTTTTCAGGGGTAGGACGATCCTCCCACACTCTCCTTGGGATAAATTTCAATAACTAATTTTTAACTTAATTGCGAAATTCTATAACATCATTTTTGTATTGTAAAATCTGCAAATACATCAGATCAAAAAAAAAAAAAGTATGGACCGGATATATTTTTTTATATTTGTGATATATATCCGCAAATATTTTGCCAAACCTTATATTTGAGCAAATATTTTTTCAAACTAAATTTTATAATTGTATACAATGTTTTTTTTTTTATGAATATTGCAATAAATGTTAAAAGTCATGTTTTTATGATTATTTTTACTTTTACACAATTATAGAAAGTGAAGATAAAAGTAAATATGGCCAATAAAAGTAAACAATACCGAGGACGGAACGGGAAATGTCCATAACGTGACTACTCTACTTTTTACATGGTAACTATCGTATATTATATTAATATTAAAAGACAGTTTACTAACACTTATTAAAAAAGCAACAAATACCACACACGAGAGCTACCAAAAAACGAACGAATGGTCTAGAAAAAAATTACTACAATATAACCTTATAATTTTATGTCGCAACCTCTGCCATGGAATAAAATAATTTATAAAATTTATAATTATAATTTATGTTATAATAAAATATAATTTTAATTAAAAAATGATAATACATTTTTCAACGTATCTATTGGTCATGTAACTCCTCTATCTATAGATAATTGTATATTATTTTACAAATTCAGATAAGGAGTAATACAACAAATATATTTATAAAGTCCTCATAATGGTGATAATGGTGTAATTAATCTTATTACATAATATTTTCATTTCATATTGATATTAATTCATTTTATATTTAATTCATCTTGAATTAATTACCCAAATTTTTCATAGTGTTTGAATCTTTCCAGGAAGAACATATCCCTCCCCTGAACCCCCCCCCCCCAAATATGCGTCTTATACTTATACTGTCTGCAAATTGTAGATATCTAGAAAATGTTTAAAAATATAATTTCTATTACGCCCTGTCCGATCAATTTAATACACGTATACTCACTACGCGGGTTGTAATGATCAATAAATTAGAATAATTTATTATACAAGTGTACGGTCGCATTATTTTTTCTCGATTGAACTAATGGAAATACATCTCGTTAAAAAAAAAATATATATGGTTGGTAATTACTAACTAATAATACTTGCCAACAAAGTCGAATGTATTATTTTAGGCGTAAAAAATGATGGGTATACAATATTTATGTACCATATTATATATTATTATTATATAATATATGTATAATATATCTAGGAAGATATATTAGATATGAGGGGCACCGTGCACCACTGGCACGTATTGACCGGCCATAAGTTCTGCAGTGTGATCAATGGAAAAATTATTGTAATTTGTAGATCGTACAGACAACGCAAGCAATCAACACGAGAACAAACTATATCAACTAAAAATCTTTTTATTTTCTATTTTTAACAATTACGTAATTTGAAAATTTTTCCCTAACATTTTGTGTATTGTTGCTATATAGATTATTGTAAAGCCGTAAAAGGAACGTTGTACCTGACTCAGTTGTTTTTTTCTAATATACGCGCAACATAGTAAAATTGGATTTTGTATTTACAATATTACGAACAGTTGGTTAATTTTAGGATATGATGACCTATTATTATAATTAATGCAGAGAACATAAACTATAACATGTAGCAATTATTTGTTGGATAAATATCATTTTAAGTATTTTACAAGTGTATGAAAAACGTGATAATTAAATTATGACTATTTTGCTTAAAATTTTGCGGTTGGAAAAGGTAGATAACATATATAGTACGAAATTCGATTTTGGAAAATCGTGAGTTTATATTAATATTAAAAATTTTCACACTACATACCTACACGTCATAAATCCGATATTCTACGACCAAGACGCCTCGTTAGCTCAGTGTAGAAAATTATTTAAATCGTTAGATTAATGACGTAGGTATATGGACGAAATTTATGGCCTTGAATGTATTGTAGAAATGAATAATATAGATATATGATGTGAAACCAAATGAAAAAAAATCCATATGGAAACACCATAACATGTGTGTGTATTATATTTTATGTTATACATGAGAAAAATAATTGGGTTTATATTTTGTCATTTATTATTTATAAAAACGTGGTTTTGGGTCGATAGACGTTTATTGTTTTCTTTCCAATCCCATCTCTGTCACGAGATGAAATATACTATTATCATCGTCCATGGATTTCTATTCGCTTTCGGAACATTACAGGCGTCCCGTGGCGAGTTTTTTCCTTCGACACATGGATACACATAGACCTACGGCCGAATTGACCCTAGCGTTTATTATTATTATAAATAGTTTTTTTTTATACAAAAGAAAATAATATATATATAATAGAGATTATGTTTCTGAAAAATGGGAATTAATTTTATATATATAGTTTCCATAAATAAAATGAAGATAATATATATTATGCTATTATATCAGGAAAATAAAACCGTCAAAAAAGATTCCACCACACCTACACAACCTTATAATATAATATAATATAACATGGTATGCATGCAAGTGCACATTAGTACTGAGCAACTAATCCAGATCAATTAAAAATCTAAAATTAAAATACCCGAAACTTGAAATTTCCGAAAAATATTTATTATAACAATCTCTATATATTTACGACGTATTTTTATTAGTCATATCAATACCATAATAATAATACAAATGTTATATACAACGAATCTTCGCTTAGAACTTTTTTAATGAAAAAATTTATTTATCATTGCTTTTAAATTCAATATTGTTGTACTTCTAAAATGAATAAAAATAAAATAAAAAGCGAGAAAAGGTGAAAGGGTAAATTAATAAGATAAAAAAAAGTAGAATAATAGTTAGCGATGGGTGAGTGGGTTATGCCTTTGTGAGAAATGCATGATACACAGTGTATGGCAACATGAAAAAATAACCCCAGAATTTTAGACCCCGAAAAAATAACCCCGGAAAAAAATAACACCGAGAAAAAATAACCCCGGAAAAAATAACCCAAAACATTATTTATTAATATACCTATATTACACAACTTTAGAAAACTTCCACAAAACTAAAATCTATTTTTTCTTTTATTTAATAGTTTTCAATTAAATAACAATTATACAATGTCACATATATGATAGGTACAATATATATATCTTATTCTTCTTCTCCTTCGCCTTCTCTCCCAACTATTTCGGGTGGGCCACCCTTGTCCTACACTTCCACTTAACTCTATCTCCCGCATCTTCTTCACTTACTCCCACCTTCCTCATATCACTCGCCATTGCATCCCCCCCCATTTCTTTTTCAGTCTTCTCCTCTCCCTCTTACCAACAACATGCATTTCCTTTACTAATCTTACTGCCTCAGTTTCTTCCCTCCTTAATACAAGCCCGAGCCATCTTAATCTATTCTCTTTCAGTTTGTCTACTATCGAAGCTACCCCTATACTACCTCTGATATACTCATTCCTTATTTTATCCTCTCTAGTTTTTTTGTACCAAGAATTATGATTCTTTTGCCATTTTCACACTGGTTATTAAAAATTAAGAATGGTTCTTGATCCAACATTTTTAATTCTCCTATATAATTAAAATGTAAAATTATAAAAAGTATTTTTAAATCACATGCCTTGGGAAATTAAAAAATACAGATTACCTTAAAAATCGTGCAAGAATTTTTTTTAACAAATATCGATATTGTATAACAATAACAAGTGGTACTAACATCAGATTACTTTTTAAATGTCCAATTTGAATTTTTTTAAATTTTCTTGAAATTTGAATTTTTAAAGAGAACAAAATTATGTAGCTTCCTATGATAGTTTTAATATAGCATATGCTCTGCGATGTAGTCGTAAATAATTTAGTGGGTACATGCCCGACTCAGACATGTAGCTTAGGGTTTTATCCATGAGTGGTCAAAAAAGTTCAGAAAACAAAAAACTCGCTCAGAATTGTTCTATTGCAAGGCATTTTAAATCATATCTTAAAACATAATATTATAATATTATTAGGTATATTATATTAATTATACAATATTAATATAACGTATCAAATAATCAAATGGCAAAAACGTGTTTTTATCACTGTTTACACCTATAGGTACCTAATTTGTTTTTTGCTTCGTATTTTTTTATGAATAATACTAATGTTTTAAAACTGAAAACAAAAAGTATAATAACGTTTTAAAGTCTTTGATTAAAATAATTGAATATCTTATATAATATATAGGACATACCTTCAAGTTTTAATTCATATAAATGATCAAGTACATTTGGAAAATTCTTAGTCCTTTGATTTTGAATGGTTTTTTTTATTGAAGTTTCTTTGGGAAGTTTTTTCAAAGTATCTTCTGGAAGACCCATTACGACTTCGGCAAATAATTGTGCTGGTGTGCTCTTTGACGTTTTCGCTTTATTTCTTATTTCCAAAATGAATTTCAGACATATTAGGATTTTGTTTATGTTCATGATCAATTTTTATTATATGTTTTTTATCAAGAGAAGTTTTTAGTACACATGGGCATTTATGGCGTTTTTTTACTACATTTCCACCGTAAAACATTTGAATAAACTTTATGTACAACATACATGTATCCTTTGAAAGTTAGTTTCTCCTGACCTTTCTGGCTTTCAAAAATATCCATATTTAATTTAATTTCAATTTTTTTTAAAAAATAATTAAATAAATGTTGAAAAATCATAAAATGTTGTATAATACAGATTAACAAGACAAATGTTCGCAGTCCGTACAATTTTAGTATTTATTATGTACCTACATGCAAACTGTTACAGATAATATATAGCTAGGATGTATTCACTCAACTGGGTACAACTCTGTAGTAAATCCATATTATCTAAAGTTTGTTATCGAATATCGACATTTTGAAAATGACAGTTACAATTGATAAAACACACACGGTAAACATTGTTTAGGAACCGTGTGCAATTTTACACATTTCTATCTAATAATAAACATATGTATAAAAATATAACTTACTATACACGTATCATATTATATGTGGTGTGTTTAAAGTTCAGCGGCTAATCGAGATTCCCCGCTAATTAGCAGCTGGCCAATACACATTTGATAAATACATCTTATGATAAGACCGTAAATAATACAAATAAAAATAATAAAAAATACCTATATTATTTAACTAATATTAAAAACGATTAAACTGTATACCTACATAATTTGGTGTTGAGTTACTTGTAAAGTTATTTATACATATATAATATATACCTACAACTAAAATTTAATTAACATTTATTACATTTTAGTAGGTATATTATTTCCGTGGTTATTTTTTCTCGGGGTTATTTTTTCCGGGGATATTTTTTAGTGGACTCACAGTGTATATACCTATAGGTACGCGTCAAGTGGTAGGTACTACCTACGTTTGCGACGCGATGTATTTATCGAAGATGTATAGAGAGCACGAGATCATTTATTCGAATTTGTAAGTAGACCTTACCTTTGTATGTTTAGGGCGTATTATATCAGGGTAATGGATTCGAAAAGTGATTTCCTGATCAGAAGCTTATAATTGTTAGAATGTAATCGTTGAAGAACCCGAATAAGTATAAACAACTACACGATATATATCGAGATTTAGATAATTTAATCTAAATTTATTAGTTGATTAGAATAACGATTTTATTTTGTAGTATTTATTTAAATGACGGTATGATAGGAGGGTTATCGGTAAAAAACGACACGGAAAAAAACGTCAAGTAAAAAACGACACGGTAATAAACGACAAGGGTAAAAAACGACACGAGTAAAAAACGACACGGAAATAAACGACACGGAAAAAACGACAACATTTGAAATTTTAAACACATTGGTAGATAAAATATGTCTTATTTCATGTGGACTATACTAGAAAATTTCATTATTTTAACCTCTTTTTTTAAATCATGATAATATCAAAATTTT
>JAIPRL010012525.1:0-11910 GCA_025469235.1 Pemphigus obesinymphae | reverse complement strand
GAAAATATAAACAAATAACTTAAGCCGCGTCGGTGATTCCTGTATAAAAGCATAGGCCGCCGCCGCGTCGTGTGATTTTATGACGTCACGCGTCATTATTATTCGAGCTCTAGCGCCTTAACGAATCAACTTAGACAAATTTGAGTACTACCATTAATTTTATAATTTATTTATCTATAAATTGAGCCTAAGTCATTTTTTTTGTTTTATGGTCCTTTAATTATCAATTTTTGAGGTACATTTTTAAAGTTATGAACCGACATTTGCTATCTTGCATATACCTTTGCGATTATGTCATTGTGATCACAAAATTTGAGCCACTTGCTATTCGAATTGTCACTGCACCTGAAACAAAATACTTCGCATGCCTTTGGTACACTATCTTGTCCGAGAACCAAAGGAACACGATGAACCAATTTTCACTTCTGTATCGGGACTCATTTCTTAAAACTATACTTTTTTTTTTATATATATATTAAGTCATGTGTATTTAGAAATAATAATAACTACAATTCATATTATCTGTATGGAGGTTTTATTTTATATATTCTATAAGTATGATTGTTATTAATTATTAGTTATTAGAGTTATTAGCACAAATATGCAGGTTATTAATTCGTAATATGCCGTCCGATCTAATTTCCAAAGTTTTTATCTAGTATTATTTATCTGTGTAGTACCTATATCAATTATTCGTGTTAATTATTACAGTAAAAGTTCAAAGTTTTTTTTATCGTATTTATTACCTATTATAATGTAACTAATACTATAGAATGTACATTTTCAATCCTACAGCGACATACATTTTTAACCTATTTTTTTACATGATTTTATATCTTTGTTCTTACGTACGTGATATATGCAATTATATATTATTATTGTTATCTACATACTTATATTTTCGTTGTTCGGTTATTGCCCCTATCTACGTTTTATATTACATTATATATTATGAAACCATTTGTACATTTTAATTATTAATGATGGATCAAAGTGGGGAGATACGGGGTTGTATTATTATTAGTGGCCCACTCGAAGGGTACAGTAATATCAGTTAATACCCCTAAGAGAAAGATTTGTGATGGATGATAGTGATCTTAATAACTATACATTTTAACCCGAAAATCAATGAAATAAACATTATTCGGGTATCATTGTTCCACATCATTAGCGGATATCTATATCATTAAAGAAATATTCTATGAACATTTTACCTTACTACAAACAATTAAATAAAAAATAAACATGCCTCTCTTCTTATTTAAAGGTACAATTTTGAAAAAAAAAAATAGTTCATGACGCTTAGTGGATTTTGATGAATCTATTGATGTAATTGGTGATTCAAAACTCACATTAGCTCATTTTTTGGCTTTTAAGACTTTTTTTCCCTCTTATTAGCAAATGTCAGAAATGGTCAACCCCTTCCATACTTTAATTATGTCAAAATAGTACAGAATAAAAAATATTATTTTATTTATGTTAAAAAAGATAATATAATGAAAAATAAGGTGTACTTTGCTCGTCGGGTGTCAGTAGAGGTGGAAGTACTTCGCTTATTGTACAGAATATTCTTGGTGAATGTATTGTATTACATAAAGTGATTTTGAGCAGAGTTTCGATGCTAATATACATAAATCTCGATTTAATGAAATCGTCGGTTGTTGACCGTGGTAAAATCGTCTCCGGGTAAAGTTGCAAAACAAAGAAGAACTTTTTGCAGTGGAATTTAAGAGACCGCAGAATGTAAATCCGAAAAGGTGCAAGACGATCAACACTTAATACATTAATACAGTTCCGAATGCCAAACGCAAAATTTGAGAGAAGCGATCTTTTTAGGGAACCAAATGACGTGATTCTCAAACTGATTAACTTTCGACTAAAAAAAAAAGGAATATTAAACTGCTGACCGACAGGAAGAAGACGAAGAACGAAATCGTATTTTGGCCGTTTTTACATTATTTTTTGGTAATTTTTCCTACCGCGTTTATCGAAAACGCCTAAAAATGTAAAAACTACCTCTTTAAAATACAAACTATATAAAATATTCTACAGGAAAATGGGATTTCATGTACAGATTGTTTTATGAATTCTAGTCAAAAAATTGTACACAGAAAAAAAAACGTCATTGTAGAACCACTAAAATCTAAATGAAGCCATGGAGAGATATGACATTTTCATCCCCCCGTGAGCACTCCCCTATATTTTAGTAATATAAAAGTTAAAGTTTTAATATTCTGGTTTTATTATTTTATGGTTTCGAGTTTAAAAATGTCTTCAATATTATTGGAAAAGGTTTAAAATTTTTCCCGGACTGATAAAAGTATTTTGCCTTTAACAGCTTACGTATTGAAAGACAAAAACTGTCCTAATTTCAAAAATAATTTAAATTTAGATTAAATTCGGAAAAATAATTGAATAATGTAGTAACAATAAATCGAATAATACAATACGTATTTTAGTTACAAGACAAACAAAATACAAATATTATAATAAAGTATTAACATTGATGAAAAAAACTAATAGATAATTTTATATGATTATATTTTATAAATAGGTAGGTACATATTATCATATCATATGTATTTAACTTGAAAATTTCTAATATATTACATTGTATAATAATAATTTAATTAAAAATTCCAATCTATAAATGAATTTACAATAAAAAAGGGAAGAAAATAATATTGTTATACCTATGTATTTAAAACTAAAAATCTTATGTGTACCTTAGGATTTTATTTTTGAAAGTTTGAAATTTTCAATTACTACCCTCTAAAATGGTTACCTAAAATTTTGACTCAATTGAGTAAGAATTACCTGTGCCACAAACGTATCATTTTGAATTTGATTGTTTTTTTTTTTTTTTAGGAAAATCGCTTATTATTGTCAATAACTTTTTAAATATGAAAAATACAAAAAATGTTTGGAGAACAAAATGCATTAAATGATTATAAATAATTTGTAGAATTATGCTTGATTTTCTTAGAAGAGCTTCCAATGGAAAATATATATTACCATTACCCAGGTGCAATGCCTTTTGCCTTTCCTTAATTGATGTTACTCTGCCCAAAGATAGTGCTTTTTATTAGAGGGTTGGATATGTGAAGGGGGTTTAGATCAGTGAGTTTGGTGAATATGCAGTTTTAAAATGGGATAGGTCGCATTACAAATCGTTCGCGTGTGGTTGGTCTTGAAGCAATATCTCTGATATGAGGATAGATGGAGTTGGCGACAATGTATTTTAGTTTGGAACATACTATGTCTATTTCTTCTTTAAGGGTAATTTATTTGGTGGAATTACACGTGGTGGCATTGGAGACAAATCTGCTTTGGCCTGTGATCATTCGCAGAATTTTTAATTGAAAAACTTAAAGTTTTGTCTAATTAGTTTTTTAGAGATTCGAACTCCAGATAGGGCCAGGGTACGTAAATATGTGTCTTATGTAGGTTCTGTAGATATATAATCTTGTGTTAATTGACAAGTGGTTGGAGTGATTAATCATAGGGAATAATGAGTGTTTTTAATTTAAGTTAATATTTTGTCTATAGTGATTCCGAGGTACTTTACTGTGGGAAACCAGTCAAAACATTTGTGTTTAATGATTATGTTTTTGGTGAGGAAGGTGGAGTGGTTGGATAGAATGGCAGTGGGCTTTGTGGGATTGATGAAGATTTTCCAGTTGTGGAACCAGGGTTGGGCGAGGTCTAGTTGCACCTGAAGTTTGATGGCTGTTGCGTTGTTTAAGTAACTGCTAGCGTAGAACAGAGTATCGTCGGCGAATAGGGCGGTTTGACTCGATTTGTGCTGCGGCATGTCGTTGATATATACGGAAAAGAGTTCCGGAGACAAGCAGGAGAAAGTTGTCCCATTTATTGTTTTGGTATGAGGTAAGCATATCTTTGACCAGCGAGGTTGGATGATTAAGGGTGGTTTTATTAGCGGGGATATCTGTGCCTTTGCCAGAGGCCTCGGAGGTGTCGTTTGTGTCTGATTTGTTGTTCTATTGCAGATGGAAGGAGTTTCCTGATGTTAAATTTGAGGTAGAGACTGGTGTTCTTTGGGATGTTTGCGAAAATGACTACTGTGAGTTCATCGATGGCCTGGTCGATGAGTACTGGAGAGTTTCCTGGGCGGTGATAGAGAATAGAAAATTTCTATGTCTGTTTGAAATAGTGTCCAGTGAACTATGTGAGACGGAGTTGGTGGGGAAAGTTGGGTTGTCTTGGAGAATGGTTCCAGGATAATCAGAATATGGTCCAAAGATGCGGTTGGGAAGTTATCTATGGTGTATCTGAGCTAACCAATTTTCATTAGGGCGACATCTAGGACGTGTGGTGAGTGTGAGGGGCAGTTGGGATAGTGAGTAGGTGTGGAAGGAGCGGTTATTTCAATGTCGTGTCTTGAGTTGATGTTGTTTAGAAACGAGGTCAGCCGGGTTGGGATTGCTACTGTTCCATGATTGATGTTTAACGTTGGGGTCGCCAGCTATTATTGTATTAGGTGAAGAGTCTGCAACAGCATTCAGGTCTGTGGGGAGCAATGAAAGAGAGGGCCTTTTGTATACGAGGATAATTCTTGTGTTTAAATTGTGTATTTTAACTTCTATGCCGGTTTTTTTATGTTTCCAGATGCAATGTGGACCGGGAGTTGGGAGAGTCGTAGATTGATCAGATTTGCTGTATCGCCGGCGGCGGAGTGACCCTGAGACATTGGTCTATTGGTGTAGTGAAAAGTGTAGTTGGGCAAGTTGATGTGTTGATAGGTTTTAAGATGGGTTTCGTTAAGTAGTAATATGTTAATCCTGTTTTCCTGGACGAAGTTTAGCAGTCCAAGGGGCCTCCGAGCAACGCCTTTGCAGTTCCAAAAAAGAATTCATGTGTTATTTATTATTGGTTATGAGTAGAGAAAGAATGGAGAGTATTGTTATGAGCGCATCTTTAATTTGGAGTCGTCTTGATTTGGCATTTTTGACTAGATCGAATAGTTGAATTATTATAGCCTTAGTGTCCGGGCGGTTGCCGAAGATGGAATTGGAGGAGGCTTTAGATGCGTAGGTGGTACTGCTAGCAAAAGTTTGGTTGATGGGTTGTTGAGTTTGAGATATGCTTTGAGTGAAGATCGTTTGAGGTGTCGACGTAGGTTGAGTGGGGTTAGGTCTAGCGGAACGACAATTTGCAATGATTTCTAGTAGTGATGGATATTTTTTATAATTAGCTGTGTGTGAGCCTTGGAAATTAGTGCAGGTTGGATCTTTATCCCGTGTCTTGGGACATTCCTTCACAAGGTGGGACCCCGAGCATTTAACGCATCTCGGGCTGTAACCACAGAATCTACTTGAATGCCCGAACCTTTGATAAGTGTAGCATAGTGCAGGGGTGGTGGACTTGTAGCTTTCCACTCTGACGAACATGTTCAAAAAACTTAATGTTAAAAATATTTTTGTTGGTGGGGTTAGAAGGCAGGGTGACCATAGGGATTGGCCGTTTTTTGGTAGCATTACCGAATTTACGTACAAGGAATGTTTGATAACCGAGGGAGAGAAGCTCCTCTGTGACCTCGCTTTCGGAGATTTCAGTAAGTAGCCCTTTAATTACTACCTTGAGGGTACGTTCATATTGCTGTGGGACGGTGTGAAATTCGATATTAGTTTAATTAGGTATTTTTGAACTATTCTAAATAGTGGGATGTCAACGCATTGTATTTTGATAGTGTTGTTGTCTGAAATCTTGGCAATTATAAAGCCTTCAGGGGCAGTGGCCATTATTTTAGGTGCCATTTAGCACCGGCCGGTCCGGATAGAAAAATAGGAGACATTTTTGTCGTTTTATTGGTGGATGAAGGGTTACCAATTTCATTGGCGTTTGTGCCAGAGTTGTATGCACTGGTTGAAGGAGATGAGTTGTTCTTATTATTGATTTTTGTCCAGGATTGAGGTGAGTTTGGGGTGGATTTGCTTGATGTAGGTGGAGGTTTTGTGCTGTTTTTGGATGTTACAATGGATTTGAATTGAGGGCCCATGCTGGAAGATGGTTGGTTCGGATTATTTGTCTTCTTGACCGCTAATTGGTGGAAGGCGTCTGGTGAACTAGCGCCTTGTTTAAGGGAAGTTTTGACTGAATTGGTCTATTTATTAGTTAGTGTTTTATTAGTCGAATTTCTATTGGTCGGAGAGACCATTTTCACTATTTGGAGGGAAAATTGTATTTCATTTTTAACGACAGCAAAGCTAACGGTCAGATTGTTTATTTCTCAATTATGCAAGTTACTCTTTGAAAATTCCTTGCCATCCTCATGATTATTCCCCTGTTTTATCTAAACTCAACATTAGCTGACCGTCGATATTCTCAAAACACTGCCTTCCTTACAAAACTTATTTCTTCGGATCGTAACAAAACTCCATTTTATGTCCCTCTCTGTTCAACTAATTACATGTCTAATGAACCAATACATCGAATGATGAAAATAGCAAATGAGGACCCCCACTTCTTTAGTATGTAAGTTAAATTAGTTTATACTTGTAATTTTAATAAGCGTCAATAATAATTTATCACATTATATATATCGCTATGTTATATGTACCTTTTTACCTGGTTGAAAGCCCGTTCATATGTAAAAATAAATTATATGTAAAAATAAATAAATGAATTTCTGTCGCGGGTAAAAGTACAGTGCGAGTCTGCCCGTTAGGTCTCGCTACTACCTTAAAATTAGAAGCACTAACCTGTGTGTTAAGGTATGAAGTAGAATTTTTGAGATGTGCCTTGTCAGTAAGAGAATTGAGAGTGTTCAGTAAATTGATCCAGATCACTTTTGGGCAGTTGTATTTTTGCTAGAGCAGCGAGACAGAACCGTGCTGTGCGGCTGTACGTGACGGATTGATTGATTAGGTGCAATGCATCACGCCCGGTAGTTATCAAAAGCAATTTATTCATTGAAAATGTATTTGTTTCGAAATTAATTTAACTTGAATGCCAAAACAAAAAAAGCACTTTGTGACATTTGCATTTTCATTGTAAAAATGTATATGAAATATTGGTTTCTATTACTACTCTCAACTAATACACCACATTCAGATTTAAACCTATTAAAAAAAAATTTTGAATATAGAAATATTGATGTAATTATATCTGAAACTTCTCTAGCCGAATTTCTCAATATTTAATGGTATATATGTCTTGAACAGTGGCATTTTTCTATGTTGATGATGATGTTCCCCTCGAAATGAAAAAGAAAATACGCCAAAATATAAATAATATCCATGAAATAAAAGAAAACACGCTTGTTTTGCTTAAAATAATAACTCTCAAAGTTCAGAAATGAAAGAAATCATGAAAAAGAGCTGAGAGAGGCATACGATTAATGGAAGACTATAATGTTAAGCAATGCTTTGATGAAGATCTGAAGCCGTTTATTTTGCAAATTTTATCCGATCATCATGAAAATGATCCAGATTGCTAAAAAAAAAAAAAAACCCTAGTAGAGTTAGAAGATTGTGAAATCATGTCAATTATTATTAGGTATGTATATTGTACTTTTTATCGATCAATATAAATTAAATTTTGATCCCTTCCATGCAATTATAATATATAAAATGCTTGAAACCTGTATAACTATTGATTTAATATTAATATAATAGTTAAGTATTATCAAAATAAATATTTGGCAATCAATTCAAATTCATCCAATAGCTGCTAATTGAGTTACATGAAAAAATAAGTTATTAATTCGTAAAAATCAAATTTTTATACTTTAACCGTATATTTCTCATTATATAATGTTATATAATATTACTTCTGTAACTTTAAATATTAGTTTAAAAAAAATAAAATAAATAATATCTTTATAGAAAATATAATTTTCTACATTTTGGATTTCAAACATTTATTTTTATCTTTTATATTTTGAAAGTTATTAACATTGATAAGTGATTTTCCTAAAAAAAAAAAAAAAAACAATTAAATTCAAATTTGGACACATTTGTGTCATGGGTTATTCTTACTCGATTGAGACAAAATTTTGAGGGAATTATTTTTTCATTGCAGGTAACCAATTTAAGTGAAAAAAACAATAATTAAAATGCTATGTATTAATAAAGACCAACCTAGTATACCTATGTAAAGTATTATAAGTAAAACTTAATTCTTAATATTATAGTATACCTACACGATTACAGAATAGGGTTTTCAATTTCTTCAAGTTATTACTTTTAAGTTAGTTTTATAATGGTTTTGATTTTTCCCCATTTTAAACCAATTTTGATTCCGTGGTATGCTTTAAAGTTATATCTACGAGCTGGGAGAGTAAGGCGATAATACGCGCGCCCGGATGCATATTAAAACACTGTACATTGTTACACGACCAGTAGTTTCTGATTGGTCTATTCAAATTTACCGCCGTTTTATCATATATTTTTTTTATCAAATATCACTATACCTATCTCAATTCATTGCATTAAATTAGTTTAATAACTAATAATTTCAAGTTTTCAGTCATCACTCTCTATTTGACATTTGTGACTTTGACTGTCGTTCCTTTATAGTTCAATTTTTGAGAAAGTGATGGTAAATGGTAAGAAATAAAAATAGTCTTTTGGTTGTTCGTTCAGTTTTTGAACTTGTATTAGTTAGCAATCCTATTCAGAAAAAGAAAATGCATCATTTTGTAGGTATGATACAAAATATTTGAATTTAGTTTTAAATTAGTTTAATTTAGTATAGTTTTATAAAACTATTTAAAATAGTTTAATTTTATTTCTTACCATTTACAATCACTTTCTCTAAAATTGAACTATAAAGAAACGACATACAAAGTCACAAATGTCAAGTACAGACTGATGACTGAAAACTTGAAACTATTAGTTATTAAACTAATTTAATGCAATGAATTGAGATAGGTATAGTGATATTTGATAAAAAATATATGATAAAACGGCGGTAAATTTGAATAGACCAATCAGAAACTACCGGTCGCGTAGTAATGTACAGTATGTTAATATGCCGCCCGGACACCAAAAATACTTTGCGCACGCCTATTGCGTACTTATAAACTATAGAAAAAGGAGTAAATTAAATATTAAATAATAAGGCGAGTTTTGGTAACTAATGTTGCTGTATAATAATTCAATTAAAAACAAACAAAGGATAATAAATCACAGCAACACTGAAAAAGGTAGAAAAACAATAAATAAATACAAATTTGCCTGTTTGATACAAAGAATAAAAAAATAAATAGCCCTTCTAGCTCCACAGCAATAATAGGTATGTCCTTGTGTGATTAATAATTCACACATAAAAACTATGATATAAATAAATAAATAATAAAACTCACAATTTGTAGAGCGCAGACTGGCCAGCCGCTACCTATACCTAAATAAATAATATTATACTACACAAAACACAAAAATAATAATATATAATATTCTATGCAAGATCACAAGGTATGGCTGTAAGACCCTAACAAATTTTTAGTATATGAATATAACAATAAATTATATTATTGACAATTAGAATCAATCAAATGGTACAATATAAAATGGGTAGGTAACTAAACCTTTATAGATATAAAATATAGCTATTTGAGTTAATTTTCATAATTGAAAATTCGCAGTTTCTGCGACACAACAAAGGCTATTAGAACCAAAAGTGCATTTATTAAATAACGCGATTCGCGCGAACTAATACTTCGTCGATTAGCGAAAAATAATTAATATTTAATAAAAAATACAGACTAACAAATAGGTACGCGAAAATACAGTAGGTACATCCTTTACAGTGGACAGAAACAGACGACGACACCGGACGACGACGGTAACAACGGGTGTGTGGTATGAACGATATATTATAATATAGGTACGGCATCATTTTAATTACCAAATAATAACTTACGAAAACAGAATATATTGACAAGCTTATATAATAATTCACAATATATACAATTAATGATGTGTGTGTGCCTGATCGGTGTGACCGTGAAAATAATATTATCTATATCAAAATGGATAATGGTAATGAGTGGGAAAAAAGGGACCACTCAAAATTTTTTAATGTAAATTGGTATCGATTTTTTTACAGGTCTTAAAATCTCTCTATCACTCTACTAAAAGTTTTCATTTATTTGATATTACAATATAATAAATATTAAAATAATTACGAGAATTGTAATTTTAGTATTTACAATATTATGAAAATTAATTATTATTTTTACCAACATTTTTCATACATTTACGATATCATGCTACGCATTCGCGCATAGTGTTATTTATTATATTTATTATTAAATATTCATTTATAATATAATATACCTAATAATAAAATTATTACAAGACGAAACTAACCCGTGTCAATCGAGTCTCGATGTTCCGTGGTATTTCCGACGATATTATAATTATTATTTTAAGACATATTTACAACCGACGATTATTGTTATCCACTCGTGGTGGTTGCGATTTTGATGGATTTTATTACACTTGTTGGGACTCGCTATCCATTTGCACCGGTCAGGTGGTTTAAAATTATAAATTAAAATTTATTAAATTAAAAAGTATTCTAAATACTATAAAAGTATTTAAATATATTTATTATAATACTTTATAAGGCTATCGATATGTCTACATTATAATAGAAGTAAGTAATATCTAGCTGATTTTTTTTTTATAATTTATTCAGTTTTGTATAATTCACATGGTGTATCATATTTACAATTACTATAATTATAAGCACCCTTGTTATTTTTTATGCCATAATTGTTTTATTATTGAATTATAATTTATTATATATTATTACCAAAAACTTAGGAGTATTTGAATACCTACTGATGTAAGTCAGGGCTGCCGAAGAATATTTAAAAGGTATTTAATAATATACTTTTCCATACTTTTTTTTAATTAACGTTTTATTAATGTTTAAAGATTAACTGGATTGAACTGGAAAAAAATCACATTTTATCCCTTCATCTGACCACACTCTGATCTGATCACTGATATTATTTCATATTATAATAGTATATAATAGTATATAATATAATAGTAGGTAGAAAACTAAAAAATACCTATATATCCATAATCTAAAGAAACATCACACGATAAAAACCATTCATATACGTAACCCTCATTTGTGGCTTTGATTCAAGTAGTATTTCGAATAAAAATCCTGGATTAATGTTTAAGATAGGTAATATAAGATATTATAATTTATAACTCGTAAAAAAAAAATTGAATAAACCGATATTTAAAAAAAAATTATATAACATGATTTATGTTTTGAGAATTTTACTGCAACATTCCAACGTATATTGTCGATATCCAGTTCATATGGCCTATAAGAAAAAGTGTTCAGTAAATTATCTTCTCATTTTTTCTTTATTTTTCGTTAGGTCCATAATGCAAAATTACCTTTTATTGTTGTATATATATATTTTAAAAATATGCCCCATTTTAAATACCACCTACTATACGACCATTAATAAATCACTCTCCGCGCTACCATTATAAAACCAGTTGCCGACGTAGTCACGCGTAGTCTAGACACTATCGTGCTCGTCGTACCTTTATGACGTGTTTTTTTTTTTTGTTCGTTTTTGGTTTTTGTGTCACTACTACCGTCACCACCACCACCGTCACCACCATCACCATCATAACCGTCACTGTCACCACTTTCAATACCACTGGGGAGTGGGTCAATATTTCAGGCCAGGAATTTTTTTTTCTCAGGCCAAGGAGGTAGGGCCGTCTCCAAGAATTATGTGATGGGAGGTGTCACAAAAAAAAAAAAGTTCTAACTTTTTTGCAGTAATTTGTTGACTGATTTACGAAATCTGAACTAATTGCCAACTATAGACTTAAATAAGCAAAAATTTAACAAATAATTTATTTTACCGAAAAAAAGGTTGTGTCGAATAATTGGGGTATAACT
>JAIPRL010012524.1:0-11912 GCA_025469235.1 Pemphigus obesinymphae | reverse complement strand
CATGATCACCTCGGTCACCTTATGATTAATTATTTCATCCCCCCCCCCCCATAAATAATTTCTAAATACGCCGCTGCGAAATATTGGTATACAGTACCTATATTGTTTAAAAAAAATGAAATATAAATATCGTAATATTCAGATCTAGAACAAAAAATAATACATTATCTTGATTATATACATTTATTATTAAAAAATGTTAATATGTTGATAACGATTTACGTAGGTTAATATATAGGTTATTGTTATTAATATTAATATATTAACCTATAGGTTATTATATATATTGCTAATTAAAATGACGTCAATGATGTAACATTAAACGTCACAAGTGTATCTTTGGTATATCACATATCTCGTATACCTGCGTATTGCATTAGAATTTTATTTGCTCGTCAATACAGTCAATGACTCGGTTGAATTATAATTTATCATCATTGGCTGATACCTACGCAAGTGTAATAATACAACAAAAAGCGTTTCCAAAATACATTTTTTTTTCGATTTTTAAATAGGTTTTGTGAAAAAAATAACTAGTTCAAAAATAAAATTTCAAATGTTATACTTTTTTTTAATCTCTATATGAATATCAAAAAAAAAGTAGTATTAGCCATTTAAAAATCAAAAGTTCATACTTACCTCTTTTTCATAAAGTAAGGGGGGGGGATTTTTGGAAACAACAATGTGCCATACTTAATTTGTTTCCATGCTAAATACATATTTATCATATCCTATAATATATATCCGCCCGGTATTTTAATTTCTGTATCTTAGTATTTTCAACACCTTAAAATACGTTATGACTAGGGCCCGGATGTTGATGTCCTAAAAAACCTATAAAAATATAATTTAAAAAAATATATATATAATAATATTTTATTAATTAAAATTAATATACACGCATATTAAATAACTAAAATACATATATTGATGTTTGAATTTGAAAATTGGTTTCATGTAAAAAATAAAAATATATAATTATATAATTATAATAATAGTACTCATGAATTTTCTGATGATTATTGAAAAAAAGTTAAAAAATGACCTATAATAATGAAAAATGCCCTAAAAAATGAAAATGTTATTTAGATTCGTATGTTATTGAATCATATTTTTAGCTAGGAAAACATCACCTAAGACGTTTCAAAAAAAAAAAAAAAAAAGTCATCAACACCGGGCCCTAGTTATGACAAATGGTAATGTTATTTTTCTTCTTTTTTCCTTCGCTTTTTCTCCCAACTACTTGGGGTCGGCCACCCTTGTCCTCCACTTTCAGTAAATCTCCCGCATCATCTTCACTTATATCAGGGGTACGCACGAGCTTCAAAATCCTTTGTTCTCGTAAATCGCGTTTTAGTGACCTTGAACGTACGTGTATCTGGTTAACCGGAGATCTAGGTGAACGTCATCCAGCATTTTGTCCGAAAAGAATCATATGTTTTACCATTTATCAGAACAAACGTAAACAAAAAAACGTGGAATTCGAATTAAAGATAAGGCACAGTCACTGTAATCTATTTTGTGATGACCAGACGGGAGATCATTAACCATAAAACCTTTCTATGATCATGTGCGGTACTCGATTTCACAGTCGGTAATCGAATATACGATCATGAGCGGTACTCAATTTTTCGGCACGTGTCGCTTCTGTAGTGTTCTGTGCTTACACCCACCTATACCTCATATCACTCTCTATTACTTCTCCCCAATTTTTTTTTTCGATTTTATTTTCACCCTCTTTCCATCAACGTACATTTTCTTTACAAATCTTACCGCGTCCTTAAAATATGTCCGGGCTATATCAATCTAATTTTCTGTCATTTTATCTACTATATTGATGCCACTAATTCTATACTATGTACCTCTATATATAGACTATATACTATATAGTCCATATACTCATTACTTATTTTGTCTTCTCTAGCCACTTCAATTATCGATCATAAAATTCTCATTTTTGTTACTCTCATCCTTTGTTCTATTTTCCTATCTACCGCCCAACATTCTGATTCGTACATTATTGCAGTCCTTACCACTGTCTCATAAAAACTACCTTTTAATAGTTAAAAGTTTTAACTTAATTGTGGATCGTTTTTAATAGTATTGTTATTATTGCTATAATTAAGACGTATTTCAATATTACTCTCAAAACTCCCAATATTATTTTATTATATTATTTCTGTTTCCACGTTTCAATTAACTAATAATATAAATGAATATATTTATATATAGTAAAAAATAATATACATTTATTTTTATTTTTAGAGTATTACATTTTTTTTTTTAATTACCCAATTAAATTTTTAATTTTAATTACTATAATATGAATAATATTATAGGTTAGATGTACGTAATATAATATTATGTAGATATATATTCGTAGTTTAGTGTTGACTATATATTATAATACCTAACCGTCGCAAGCACTCGTTTAGAGCGTTTGCGAGTTTAAATCTCGAGTATATTATTGTGTGCTCGGTGAGACGACGGCGACCGCCCGCCCCTCCCCCACACCAATGCGGTGGTGGTGTTGGTCGACCGCATTTGCGGGCAACTCGGACGGAAAACGTATACACATGTTATACGCGCCGTGTTAATGCGAATTCAGTTTGGGTCAGCGCTCACCCGCCACAACCCCCCTGTATACATAGCCTGTAGGCATATAATTCGCATTTCGCGGATACCACAAACACCTAACGAGAACTCTTTTTAAAAAAAAAAAGAAGACCATTTTTGATTTAAAGGTTTTCAGGAAATAATGTTATGGTTTCAATTCCAATTTGTACTATCGGTTTTTTTTTTTTTTATTTCAATTGAAGTCATAATATTTGATCATAATGTTTCAATAAAAGGTTATTGATAAATTCTACAAGGTCTTATTTGTGCTTATGATTTAGAGTACCTACTTACTTACTTACTTACTTACTACTCGAGGATATTGATTTAATAAAATGAAAAAACTCAATTCCACAAAAATACCGTAGTGTATACACCTAAGTACTTTTGTTTTGTGTACACGTATTTCGATAACGGTATAATCCTTCGGTACACAATAACGACTGACCGTCTAACTTTGCACTTTGCGTCGTTTATGACGGCTTAAAGGCTGATTACGGAGCGCCGGGTCTACGACCCATATCTCCTGGTTTATGTTTGTTGGTATTATTTGTTTATATTATTTACTTGTTTAATTTTGGTTTGCTTTCGTTACTTTCGAGCTAACCGGTCCCGAAGTCCTTCTAACATTTCATCCGAATAACCGTGGGATGGTGGTGAGGGAAGACCGGATTGGTCCGCACGGTGCTACATGATTTTTGCTGTTATCCGTACCTCCTCATCAACTGTCTGGAAGCCTGTCGGACGCCGTAGGAATTCGTTTTTCACGTAGTACCTATAGCACCCGTCACAACCCTTCAAGTGACATTTTGGACGGTCTATATTTTTTTCCCGTTACATTTTGATATTTGCGTGTGCCCTAAGCTCCTGTAAAATAGATGACGGTAGTCGACATATTAAACAACTGGTTACCGCCTACCGCCGTAGACGATGAGTCATCGACCCGAACGTGTTTCGCGATATCGTTTACGATATCACATTACGTAGGTATTTTAAACGGACTATTAAATGGACTTGAATCTCAATTTAATCAATTATTTTTGTTTATTTTATTTATGCCTTTACACAATCACTTGAAATTTTTTATTAATCTTCGCTTAACTAAAGTCTAAATCCAAATAGGTATATATAACTATATATATATATATATATAATACCTACTATATTATATTTTATGTAAGTACTTGTAAATTATTATACGCCACTTATTATATTATATTAATGAATTATTATGTTAATATCGATTTTAGTTTTTCGTATTATATTATGTTTACTTTACAAATATTTAATTTAGTTGGGTAAATGCACGTACGATCCCCTAATTAAGAATAAACAGTTATTATATTATGTATATTGTATAAAATTTTACATATTACGTATGTATATAATTTACAGATTTGGCAAATCTTTATCTTTGTAGGTAATACGTATTGAATAGAAATAATAATAATATATTATAGGTACTAAACAGAAACAAAACCTGTTTGTAATCTAACGAATTTAAATTGTATTTACATATTTAATCATTTTTTCATGTATATTTATATATAAATATATTATGTATAACTTATATATATAATACATGTATATATTAAAATTATATATATATATATAATATTATATACAAATAATGACTATACAATTTAATTATTGCTAAGGGACCCGGGCCCAATGTAATGTAACGTGTAAAATAAGATTATAAAAATAGGAATATTTTTCAATAATTCCAATAATTTTATTTTACTAAGAATAGGGCCTTTTAAATTTAACCTTTAGATATAATTTCTTTCTTATTTTTATGTGGGGATTTCCAGTTCCTAAAATTGTGTGTAGTACAAAATTAGCAACTGTGTTAATAAATTAGACAATTCTACATTTTTATATATTATAACGTCGGTCGTCGATGATAAAAATAAAAAAGGTCATTTAAAGAAAAAATGGATTAAATGTGTAGTACGAAAATTAAAATATTTTAGGTGCTGAGGATTTCTACATCTCACTTTTTAGATTCGGACGGGTTTCTATTTATTTATTTTTCATGTCTATAATCTGTACCCAAAAATTCTTCTGAAGGAATATTCCAATCGTTGTATATACTTACCCAATTTTCGGTAGTAAATTTTATCTATTTGGTATTTTAAAGAAATCATTTTTCAATTTTTCTCATTTTTTTTTTTTTTTTTTAAAAAGGAAAAACTACCGATAAATTACTTAAAATGCGTAAAAACTCAATTTCATTCAAATCGAATATAGTTATTTCTCCGTAATTTTATAAATAATGGTCCTAGACTCTTGAAATTTTCATCGAAAATGTATTATACAAAATGAACGTTAAAAATATTCCCAATTTCGGAGTAGGTCAATCTCAGGTCTTAGGTTTTAAGACCTGACACTTTACAAGATTTGCAAAACATAATGTAAGTAATAAAAAAAATCTTAAAAATCGTTAATCACAAATTGTATTTAGAACCAATTGAAGTTTTTGGACAATATTTTTATTTTGGTATAAAATTCAGATAATTAAAATCGATTTTGCATTTTTTCGATTTTTTCAATTGTTTACAAACTTAAAAATTATAAACTAAAATTAAATACTTTATATGCGTGATGATGGTATGTTCAAACCACAATATATAGGAAAATTCATATATTTTGCATATAAAATGCACAATATATTAATATAATAGTTTAAACGACCCTTTAAATTTGTCAATTCCATTCCAGTTTCTTAAACATTTCGTTAATTTTCCAAGGGAAGCTGAATAAAGAATGTATAAGCTCTAAATACATACAGTATTAATTGTCAGGGAACAAGATTGTGTAAGGAAATTTATGATTTATTTGAAAATGACTCGACCAAATTCAAACGACCCTAAATATAATTTAAATAAAAATATTTTTATATTACAAATATTATCATTAAATGGATGGGACTTTACTCAAGTATATAATATTTGTAAGAAAAATATAAATTTCAACCAAGTTATTTAACACGGTACAACAGTCATTCTGCACGAATACACTATATATAATATATATACAGGTTATCGACGGGGAAGAAGAAGAAAATATTTTTTAGATGATTGGTTCCGGACTAGTGTAGATATGAGGGTGGATCTATATTGGGTGTAGGAGTGTAGGTGGTGACGTGGAGTGTGACTGTAGGGGTAGACGTAATGTGTGTGAAAAGTATATGTATGTGTTGCTAGTAGATTGATGGATTTAGAGTGTAGCGTGGAAGTCATTATAACATGTTGGCTACTAAATGTATAAATGTATATACAGAGTGGTCTAGAAAAATAGTAAATATTGAAACATAAAATCATTTTAAAACAAAATATGATTAAAAATAGAATGAATGGATAGAAAACAAACAGAGATACACATACCTACTGTGATATTATATCCTCTTCTAACTTAGTGACGTGAACACCCGAAGATTATACTCGTACCTATGTATAATACATGCAACAGACGCGACTATATAGGTAAATATAGCCAATCTATATGAAGCAAAGAAATAATTAAAAAAAGAAAATGCTGCAGCATTAACACGATAAAAGAGTACAGTTTTACATGAAATTAAATTTAAAAAAATGATAACGCTGTGATCTCGCAACACGTTCCGAAAGTGCTCGGCTCAGAAAATTCTGAACAACTCGTGTAGGAACACAAATATCTTCCTAAATTCACATTTTTGGCTCGTACATTTTTCGCACACTGAAAACTTTTCCACAAAATGTTATCGAATCTCCGGTTTCAACCGGACACGGCGATATCACATTACCGTAATGTAGTCTATATATTGTAGCCCAATCGATAGCAGCCCTAAGACTATGTATATATTGTTGGGCAACTGCCCGTCATTCCCGATATAGCACGGCCTCTCCCAGATCCCTAGACGTTTCGGCGTGTATGTTCGGGGTGAAGATCGTCGTTTACCGGCGGCGTATTTAGAAATTATTTATGGGGGGGTGGGGGATGAAATAATTAATCATAAGATGACCGAGGTGATCATGCGGTTCACGAATACGGTGCGGGCGTGCTGTTATCTATATTCTATAAATAAATCGATTGAATGGAAATCCATTTCTTTATTATCTATAGTAACACGGGTATTATGAATTATATAATTTTATGATTTTTATTTTTATTTTTATGAAAATATATATTATCCCTCCCCTTAGGCATATATTTTTTCATTTCACTACCTATATATTTCCATAGAAAAAATTAAAAGTCGAAGTGCAAGGGGGGGATCTATCCCCCAAATCCCCCCCGTAAATACGCCACTGGTGGCGAGTTAGTGAAATTTTATTGTTACATACATAAGGTGCGCGCTTAAATCAGAGCAAGAGCAGCACTAATATAGTGGCAGCGAAATTTCTACGGTAACGGAGCGGAATGAAATAATGCTTGATCTTACTAACCAAAGCGAAAATAGGACGGTAGTTAAGTAGTAAACCTATTATTATTAGTAATATTTATTTTTATTTTTTAATTTCCTTAAATTCAGAATGGAGTCATATTATATAAAATGGGATATTCCCTTACTACAGACAATGATTTTTCGCCATTGGTTTTTGTATTATAGTCTGTCATTTTTATGCATTATTTATTTTTTAAATACAATTAAAAATTAAAAAAAATATATGAATAAATAAAAGAAACACCTTACAGTCTTTTAACGGACCAACTGTGACGAATATTACCAATACGACGATTTTATTCAATAAGTACATATAATAATATTATTTTAGAACATTAGGTAATCAAACAGATGAGAGAACAGTAGGTAGGTAGGTACCTAGTACCTACTAATAATACTCCACAATATCTATCACTTAGATATATATATATATATATATAATCGTTAATTGAATTCAATATCAAGTTTATAAAACCATTTTACCGCATTGGTGAGCGAAATAATAGTGCATGCATCAAAAATATACTGCAGGTATTGGACTAAATTTTAGTTTCGGCTGGAACGCTCTCATTTGAAGGTATAAAAATAAGTTTTTGCTGCCGTTGTCGATCTAGTTTAAACACATCATTATTCAACAGACTTGTTGAGAAACTTTTATTTTGTATTTGGAATACTTATTCGAATTAATGGATAAAAAAGTATTAAGATTAAAAATATATATTCGGAATATGTATTTTTACATTTAAAATATATTCAAGTCATTTTTAATTCATAAAGAGTTTCCTATAAATTAGGTACTCTGTATATCTATGACTTTTATAATATTTAGATTGGAATAATAAATGAAAATTTATAAAAACATCTCTTTATATTGTAAGTATATAATTTTTTTCAAAACTTAATACCTACCTATATAAATTATTATAATTGATTATATTGTACCTATATTATGTAATTAATGATATAACTCATTTGATCTATATATTGTTTATTTTCTAATTATAAAAATCTATTTTTTTTAAATAATTTGAAACTAAACGTCAAATGACTCTATTGGTACATATTATGTACCTACTTATTGTTGTTCGTTATAAATGATAATTCATAATTCACTTTATGCTAATTTACATAATAATTAAATAATAGATTACACTAATCGTAGACAGAGGTGGTGCCAGAATTTGCGAGGTCCTGGACAAATTAGTTCTTTTTGATCATCAACTACTAATTGATTTTTTAGCAAATTATAACTACCTATGTTTCTAACTGCATATTATTCTATTTTATGATTTTTTTTTTTTAGGGACACTTCTCAATAGCACGAGTCCCTGTAAAAATGTCTAGCCCGCTATATCCTTTTAATTTCTCACTTATGGTAAACTTAACCGTCTGTATAATATTATTATAACTTGTAATTTGCCCAACTACTATTATGTTTATTTAATTAATTTTTAAATAGTTCTTATCTATATAAAATCAAAATATGTAGGTATTTATTCATATACAAATAATATATTTCTATCACAAATACATAAAATTGTTATTTGTGTTATCCCAAGAATGTATTTCACATGTGACATAAAATATACGGCACAAGAAAAATATAAAATTAAAATGTTAATATACAAAATCTAATACTTCCAAATGAAAAAGTGGTCTGGACCTCTGGAGGTGAATGGTAGCAATAGTACAACAATGTACTATTGCCACATGGCATTTACATTTATTACATCCTAATAGCTAATAGGCAATTACCACTATATATTAGTAAGTACCTTTAGGTTTTGGATGTAAATATTTTTCAATTTCAATTTTTATGTTTGATAAACATAATAAATTTGAATTTAAATAAAAAAATTTTTAATTTTTTACGCAAATTTTATAAGAACAACAGTTATATTTAACTTTAATTATCTGCAGAAACCTAATAAAACATATAGACATATCTAAATTATATGCAAAAATTTAGTATAATTTAAAATAACATATCTATGGTTTTAGCACGATTAAAATAAAAAGTTATGTATACCTCAAATAAGTTTTTGAAACATGCAAACTTGTAAGCTAAACACAATCTGTGAATTTTAATTAAATTTATTATTAAGTATATAGGTACTTAATTAAATAAATTTTATTTTGATAATTTAATATTTATATCATCTAGTGAGCATAAAAAAAATAAATAGCTATTAGACTTGAATTGCCTCAACTACATATTTTCAAAAATGGGTTGTACCCATGAAAAGTTTGAGAATCTTGATATAAACAAATTTAAAATATATTTCTTATCTTATCTTAAACATTTTATAATATTTCAATACCAAACTATAAAATATTGCTCATAGTCTTCAGATATATTTTTTTAAACATTCTACAGTTTCATTTTAGAATTAAAACCCAAACTGCATATACAATATTGACAATACTAAACCTAATAGCCCTGCTTCATTCATAAAAATCAAATACCTATGATAAATTTAATGTATATTTCTTATAACAATTATTAGAAATGCATTTTATTAGATTTGTATTTATTATAGGCAGTTTCAAGATCAAATTTGTATTCCAAACAATTCATTATTATAATATTATGGCTGCAGTAAGTTTATTTGAATACTTAATACAATAATACCTATTTCAGTCTGCATTGTTTATATTTCTAATTTTGAAGTTTTATTTATATATAAATTATATCTATGTATATTATATACAATAAACAAAACAAAAATATAATAATAATGACAAAAACAAACTGAATGAAAACATTATCAATAAAAGAACATAATATTATTATTATTATAGTTCCAAAGTCGCATTAATATTATAACATATTTTGAAAATTAAAACATTTGATTGTTACATGATATACACAGGTATAGGTACTAATATATTATATAATATAAGAGTTAACGTAGACGGTACAAAAACAAGTAACAAGAGGATAACAATAATGATGGGGAACTTATTAATTTAATAATAATAATAACTATTGTATATTATTTTGGTCCCACTATAAAGAATCTTAATAAAAAAAAAAAAATCAAATAATAGTATATAAATGAACAAAAAAAATGCACATTAAGACATGCGTTAATATGGTAAAACATATAATATTATAATATACTATATTGTTGGTGCGATAAAAGTACAAATAGTACAATAATAATTATCCTAATATAAATATATTAATATTAATAAAATAATAAATTATACATGAATGGGTGGGAGTAAAAACAAAAACATGTTTACAATAATATGTAAAATATAAGTATACAACGATAATATAGCTATGCTTAACATAGTTAATATATAAGAAATAAAACGTTTTGTTCTATGCGTGTTTAAAAATACACAATTATAATAATCGACTTTAATCGTCAGCAGTAGGAGGTATATAAGGTAAGTGGTATCCCGTGATGGCACCCAAGCGATTTTTAGAGTAATGTTTTTTTTAGGAATTAAATAAAATAAAATTTAACCCATATCATTAAAATAATACAGACGAAATAGATACTTAAAATTTGAAGTATTAGTTCATTTTTCGATAATATTGAAAGTATTTTTTGTTGTTTTTACGATTATCATATATTTTCAAAGATAAAAATATTTTGACATTTGTGGGAATATAATATAGCATAATACAATTTGGAGATAAACAATATACGTATTATATTATTTATCTATTATTAGCCTGTCTGTGAAAAGGCCATCAGCCTTCAATGAATTAGAAGAGTTAAAATTGAAAACAAATCTAATTCTAAAGATTTTGATGCTTTCCCTGTATATTTTTGGAAGATATACTACAATAGGAGAATATAACAGATTTTTTCTAAAAGTCATTATGAAAATAGGTATTTATAATAATATTCAGTCTACATGAATATTAGTCAATTAACATTTATTTTGTTCAGCATATAAATATATATGTGTGTGTGTGAAAAATGTTGCATTTTTTGATGTTAGATAGAAAAAAAGATGGGGACGTTTAGTATTAAGAAAAGTATGAAATTTAAAAATAGTAATTAATATAGTTACAATACAAACTGTAAAAAAAGAAATCAAAGTGGATATTATTGTTATAATATATTAAAAACTAAATTTCATTAAACTGAAAAAAATCAAAATTTTGCAAAGTATCCTATTTTTATTTATTTATTTATTTTTTTGAAGAAAAAAACAACACATTTGAATGATGAACCACTCAGTATTAACCACTGAAAGGACACAGAAGCCTCCTCAGTCTACTAATATAATATTATACACGTAATCGTTTCTTAAGATAATATTGATAAAAATAATTTTATACCTACATCAAAATAAACTAAATCTAATTTTTTTATAAGTTTTTTTTTTATTTTTCGTTAAAATAATATATTCACCTAAATTTGACTTATCTAAAATTAAATTCTGATGATTGAGCATTACGAATGACGGCAATTGTCTGTACAGCTACATATGTTTTCAAATAATACAAAATATAATTTCCAATATTATTATTATATGTAAGTTGGTCCTACATAAATTATATATACAGTAAAACCTCTCTATAACGGACCCTCTATTAGACGGAATCCTCTTTATAACGGAAAATGTCAATAGTCCCGGTTCAAATAATATATAAAAATGACCTCTCTAAGACGGAACCTCTACAAAACGGAAACGGACCATTTTTGTGACCCAATTAGCAAAAATACTCTCTGTAAGACGGAAAATAAAGATATAATTTTATAACAAAAATTGGACACGTATGTATAATATACATTTAATTTTATCATTATCTGAAATATCGTTCATTGATATCACTTCACGATTGTCATAGTGATTTATTTATTACCTTCTAATAAGATTGTAGACGTATAGTATAGCA
>JAIPRL010012523.1:0-11913 GCA_025469235.1 Pemphigus obesinymphae | reverse complement strand
ATAACAATAATAATTCACAACAGATAACATGAACTTATATTAATGTGTGTGTGTGTGCGCGGTGGTGTAATTAATTTAAATTAATTATTGGTTTATCGCTACGATATGCCATTTTAGTCCTCAACAATTGTTGATAGAATTAGATTAACTTGAAAACATAACTAAAAAGTATTTATGAAATGTTGTTAAAAATATTTGGAATCAATTCAAATATATGAATAATTTATGAGTAAAACATTTTAATTCCAATACACATTTTAAATAAAATTTTTTAAATACTCAACAACCCACATAAAAATTGAGAATTTACACAATAATAACGAAATAATAATACTTATATTTTGTTGTCATTATTTATTTCATGCTTAAGTAAAATACAAATCACGTAGCTACACGTAAATGAGTGACTACTTGACATATACAATGGATATCCATCCAAGCCCATATCTGGATAAGACATTGTATGATTATTTGATATATCCAATAGATATACATAAAAGTTTCTTTGAAGATAAGCCATTGAATTGTCATGTTGTATATCCATTGGATATCTAATGGATAATTTGTGTTATGTAGCCACGTTGAAGTTTTCTCCCTATTTTGATCGATAAGAAAAAAATACGTTTTATGTATTCGTTTCTTTATGAATTGTTCGCTAGTTTTAATACTAAATATATAGGTGTTAAAATACAGTTATATAAGAATACGTGTATATTAAATTATTGATACTGCTTAATCTTAGCTATTTATTGATTAATACCACTAATTAAATTTAATTGTAACAACTAAATCAGGATCACATAAATTATAGCATATCAATTATCAATCTGGAATCCGGATTAGGTGTTTGGTCGTTCAGCACTAATAGGTAAGATGGATGTGATAAACTAAATAGGTATATATCACTCAGAAATTAATATAAACATAATATATATTATATGGGAAGTATATAGATTATTTGAACTAAATAACTTGGTGGTCGAATGATTGAAAATAAAAGTGAAAAATTTATAGAAAAATCAGGCTCTTTATGCCTTATTGAATAACTAATTAACTTATAGTGCAAACACAAATACAGTGGAGTACCTTCATTAAATTGAAAAAAAAAATTACTTTAGTAGTTTAATTTGTTGAGCGGTCGCTCTTCAATTAAGTATGTACTCTAACAAGTCATTACATGGATAGATAAAAGGTCTATATTGCTAAACACCCTTCAAACTAATTAAGGTTATTTGACTTATAATTAAATTCAATAATAAACACCTTTAATTTGTAAGTTTTAGAGTTACCAATATAAAATAAAACACATAGCATAATATAAAGTATAAACACGTTATATTTCCGTAATTATAGTATCTAGTATAATACTCTAATCTGGTGAAAAAATACCGCGAAACCCACATAAATTAATGTAGAACAAGGGTCATGACAGACGTATAAAATGTCATATAATAATATCGTTTGTACACTGGGCGTGAGATTAGGGTTGTAAAATTTCTGAAATATTCACATTACACGTCCAAATAGGTTATTAATATTATCTGCAAAAGGGACAACAGTACAAACCGTTGTACATTTTTGCGCCATGTTGTAAATCCGCTATTTTTTTGATATATAATGGCATTAGCAGTGTATATTTTTTATCACAACAAAATGAGTTTAAATAAAAACAAAAGATTACATTTTTTTTTTTTAGTAAGTTATAAGCTAAAAACTATATTACTAAAAAGTTGTATTGAAATACTTCAGTAAATAAATACAAAATAATTTATTTAATAAAACACATTGGTTTAATTTTTACAAAATATTAATATTGATATTAAATTTTTATTTTTAATATTCGGAATAATTTTTAATAATTGTGTTTTACGCCAAACCTGACAACTGATAAAAATCAGTTTCGTAAAATTTTCACGACATACCTATTGGATATTTTGAATATAATAATGATGGATAATACTACCTTGATGTAAGTATACGTATTTAATACATGATTTAGATTAGAATCATAATACTAATTTAAAGTGTAATTATGTAAATACACTGAGCTCCACTCGAAATAATTGTTTTATAGGAATAAATGATTTATTATTGCTTTCAAGTTTAATCTATCTGCGGCCAATATCATACCCGACAAACAAATTACTTCCACTCTCCTACCGACTAGTTTCGCAATATGATGTTCATTTTATTTTCTCAGTTTTGGCTGGAAACAAATTTATAAGTAGTAGTAATCAAGTAGAAGTTTAAGTTCAATCGTTCAATGACGTTATAGCGAGGCGGCGCGGGCGTGTCTGAACTAATTTTATGGACGGTCCACTGAGTTAGATTCAGATAACTTAGAATAATTATTTTCATGTTCTTACTAGAGTGGATGAAAATTATTTAAACTATCCGTGGTAATTGGTAACATTGATATAAATCGGGTCATTATTCATATCTGTTGACAGTTTGGATCTTTCGACTGTTTTTTTTTATGATTTAACGTTTTTTGTACGACATTCTTATAGGTACTGTTTTATTTTTGAATATTCAATATATAATTTTCGTATTACCTATACATTTATCTAATTAAATTAAACAACTGAAATATTAAAATGAATTAAGTCTTAAGAGGAAAAATAAACTTAAAAAAAACCGTTCAAACTTTTCTAAATTTAATCTTCTAAAAATTATTGAAAATAGAACTGATACTCAATTTATGAATAATTATAAATAATATAATAAATAATAATAGGCAAACCATACACATCTAAAAATAATACAGTACGTAAATGACTTACAAAATATGCAACTCCAACTGTTGGCCCTTATATTGTATAACATAAAAATATGCTTTTGATAATTATTCTTACTCTTATTCTTGTTCTGTATAGATAATTAAAATTCACAATATTTGATCAACTTTTGTCAAATTATCTGAAAAATTCTTTTTTATTATTTTAAAAATTATAAACAAAAGTATATATTTATCAATAAATTGTTTTTCAAATATTTCCAATTGTGAGTTTTGGGACAAGACAAACCACGTAAAAACGTGAACGGGGCACCCCCTGGACATTGCGTTAGCGTTCTGAGGTTCTGAAACCTTGGCGTGAAGGGTTTGGTCAGCGTCACTCGGGAAAATGTTCGAAAATTATAACAACAAAATAAATTTAAATAAGCCTAATGGTAATTTACAAGTTATATTGTGGTATCGAGGGATACTGGATCCTCCTTCAGAACCAAGTAATACAGATTAAAATATACTTAAATACATATAAGTACATTTTTGTAGACGCAATTTAAAAAAAAATTATAACTACACATACAATGTTGATGATTTAAAAAATTACCAATAATTTTCTAAAAATTAATAAATAATAACAATAAAAAATGATGTGGTTTTTTTTATTCCTGTAAATAAAAGTTCTATAAGGAGGGCTCTAATCATTACACGCAGTACCATTTTCCGCTATCAAATTTCATATAAACAGTACTTTAAAGAAGTACATTTTCGTTTTATAAATTTTTTTCGATAAACGTGTAAGAAAAAACAACAAAAAAAATACGGAAAAACGGTATATTTTGTTCAAAAATCAAACATGGTTCTTTCGTTGTGATTCCGTAAACAATGGTCATAAAATTTAATTAAATAAAATATTTTCGACATTATTTTTTTCCCCAATTTTGAACTATTTATAGCTATTATATTGAAGGTTTTTCGTCATAAAAAAGTTAATTTTAGGTTTAAATCCTTAAAAATTCTATACAATTTAAAAAATACGTTATTAATATATTTAAAAAATCTGAAAAATTGGTACACTTGAATCTTTTTAATAGCCATTTCAACTTTTTAAAATAGCTATTTCAATTTTAAAAATGTATTATTATGAAAATGTGTCTTAATATCAGAAAAAAATGATTTTATAGACTTGAAGTTTTCTCTAAAAACATATATAATATTTATTGTATTTAAATTACCTATACAATTTAGGTAAGTATTATTTTTACAATTTTATGCTTTTAATAGGAATTTTTATTTTAATAGTTTTTTATTGTTATACTTTTAAACTTTTAGTTAATTTTAAGTTTTAAACCTTGACATTTTAATATAATATTAAAAATACATTGTTTCAGCTATTTTCAAAAATTAAATATATTCAAATATTGGGGAAAAATATATTTATAGAATTTCAACTTTCGCTTAAAACGAATATACGTATAAAATTAACGTAAAATTTTTTTAGAAATTTTTTTTTATTATATAAGAATTAGTTTTGGATATTACCGACGGTATTATTTATGTTATATACACGGATATTTCGCTGAGATTCGTTTTATCGAAAGGAATGATTTATCATTGTTTTGAAATTCAATATACATATCCATCGCCAGTATTCTACACAACGAGCAAAGTGCTTCCAACATCTACTGACAGGATTTATTTTTTGGAACGCCTTAGATGATGCTGTCCTAGTTAAAAATTTGTTTCAATAATATACGAATCTCAATAACTAGTTTTTACTTTTCCATTTTAGTTTTTTTAGTTTTTTAGATTTAATTTTTAAGGCATTTTTCAATATTTTAAAGTATTTTTTTATATTTTCATTAATTAGTTTCCAAAAAAAAAATAATGAATTTATTATTTTTTCATAGTTTATCATTATTATATTATATTATATTATTATTATTATATTATATTATTATTATATTTATATACATTTAATTGTATCATTTACAATTTATATCCACAATTACAATTCAACACGTATACATAAACTCCGATAATGGCGACAGCCTTACAATAAAACAATTGAGTTACCACTAGTAACACATTAGTCACCACTATTCGATGTCATAAATATACGTTTCAGTACATCTTTATCGACGGGCGTCATGCTGTTAACCATGTTTTCAAGTTCTAACAGCAACAGTTTTAGTTGCTTTCGCGATTTTTTTTATTACGTACAGATAGATACGAAATCTGTGGATCTGTCAAAAAATTATTTATATTTAAAAAACTATCGAAAAGTGGCCAAAAATAGATGTAAATTATTATTTCTGCATAATTTATAAAATATAAGCCTTAACAACTTGAAATTTTTACGTAGTATATATATATATACACACAATATTTGACGTTTAAAAAAAAATGTTTAATAAGGTTTTTTATTGTTTAAACGTTAGTCCTATGTTATTCTATGGTATTATTTTATTTTTTAGAAATATGAGTAAACACTATTATTCTATAAAAAAATGTTAGCAATATTTAAATATAAAAATTAAACAAAAACATTATCGGCTTTTCTAAAAATTTTGAAAACTTAGTGTTTCCATTTAATCAGTTCCTATTATCTTAGGCAAGTTAATCGATCATTAAACAAAGTATTTTCTTTATACGTTGAACAAGTCTGTTTAAAGAATGTCTACCTTTGGTATAGTTTTGTGCAATATCCGTATAAAAATTTATTTACTTGTCTGAAGGATGAAAATAAAATGCTTAAGTTGTCTTGTTGAATGCAAGAGATCATCATTAAAATAAAAACAAATGGATAATTAAAGCACATACTTCCTAACCCTAAAATACACTTATGGGATATGAATTCTCAATTTATGTTAATTGATATACTTGTATAGTGTGAACTGTTTTTTGTTAATTCAATATTATAATATTAAATCTCAATGATTACAATTTTGACCAAATATATATGGTGAAAGTTGGTCTATAATCCATTTAGTCATCGGTCAGGATACTGTATTATTAGTATTTTTATTTTGAAAAGCAAGGATTAATCGTTTCATTCAAAAGACGATTCGGATTAAAGTTCAGTATAATATTATTTAAAAATAAATAATATAAAATAACATGAAAATATGTAAGCATTGTAATTTTTCTTGGAAAACTACTTGGAAGATCAAAAAATACTAACTGGAATGAATTCTCCATCAAAATACCTTCTTACCCCAAAATTCAAAAGATAAGAAAATTTTATATCGTTTTGTAGATTTATTAATGATATTAATAATTATGGAAATATTTATTGACTCAATGTATATTGTGTGTAATTTGCGGAGGAGAGGGTGGCGTATCCCCATGTCACATTTTGCAATCATCTTTTTATATCTCCTTTCGTTGATAAATCATGATAAGGCCACTAGTTTAAAAATATGGTGAAATTAGAATTTCAATACAAAGCTTAAATCTGTTTAAATATTTAATCGTTATTTTTATATTTTATCACTCAGAGAAATTATCATTAACATAAGTCGTACCATTATGTTAACCGTGACTCTGTGTAATTTACCTATATCAAAAAGTTGTTTGACTGGTTTTTCCATTAAAAACAATGCCATTTGCCGTGACACAGAAATGAAAAGTTATATTGGAGTAATTTTAATATTAAAATTAAGCCAAGCTTTGTATTGAAATTCTAATTACACCATTGCCTTGACCATACAAATACAAATTATGTTATAATTAATCCAAGACTAAAATAATATTTTAAGCTATTTAAATCATTTTATGAATCGAGCAGCAATACAATGACGTCACACGAATATTTTAAATGGTACATATCTCATTATATTAAATAAAAACGTAAAACCTATACTATTGTTGTTAGAATTGGTACCTGTTGTAAAGTTAAAGAAATAAATTTTTTTTTATGTGCTCTTTAAGGATAAAATGTTAATAGAATTAAGATGATTTTTGTTAAAACTATTCAATTGTATACTGTCCTTCATCAGTACCCCAAAAATGTGCAGAACGCATAATGCACAGAAACCCCTCATCCAGCTCCACCCCCTACCACGACCCACATACACAACTATATATATATATATATATATAATTACCAAGTTCAAATGATTAATTATTATATTTTATAATTATAGTTAATTACAATAAAGTAAAGTATATAGAATTAATTAGAAATTCGTTAAAATTTTACACGATATATTAAGTAAAAACCATTTTAATGCCAATAAATAATATTTATTTTCAATATTATTTCGATTTTTTTTTTTATTCATCAAACACTATCCATAAAAATTACTCTTAGGAATTAATTTTATCCAAATAATGAAATTTTGAATACCTATTATTCAAGTGCCGACTTGATATTCAGATTTAGCTGTACGTTCTCATAAGGAAATAACGAGAATTTCTTGACACCAAATTACCCTGAACTGAAAATGGGTTCACAGGAATAAATATCGGACTTAAATAATATGTAATTATAAAACATTTGACAAATGTTTAAATTTATAACATTACTTTGGTATAAGTGATGTGCCGTGGGTAGATAATAATGACCAACGGGAAGCTAAACGTCATAAAGTATATTTATGCATATTTAGCATAGTATCAAGAATATATTGCCTAATTAATATTCAATACTCAATGAATTTGAGAAATATGAAAAAAAAAAAATAAGTAGAAAAAGAAAGGCCGACTACCTGACTATATAATTAAAAATGTATACGTCGTATTATAGATTATTCCAAGCAATGTCAGCTGACGGTTCCGTTTGCACAGTGCTCACAGGAAAGAGAAGCCCACCGACAAATAAGAAATAATCAAAAAAATCCGTCAAAAATCGAAAAACCAATTTATAGAACGGGAAATAAACGAATAAAAATAACCATTGTCAGTACGGAGTGAACTCACATCGATCACTGTGTATAGGGTGTATTGGATATTGGTTAGTAGATATATTGAATTTGAAAACAATGACAAAATCATTTCTTTCGATAAAACGTTTCTAAGCAAAGCCTCGGTGTGTATAACACCGAGTATAAGTATTTTTTTAACAATAAAGTTTCATTTTATTTCTCATTAGGTATAACTAATCTTGTATTAAATTTTCAGATCTCATAACCGCCCAAAAAAATGAAATTCCATAAGTTCTATAAATAGTTCAAAATTGGATAACGCCGTTTTAAAAATTTTATCACGTTAATATGGTATTGAAATACATATTTAACCGAAATTCGAGTCTTTTTAAAAAATAAATAAACCAAAAAAATTATAATATAATATTATCTATTTGATAATATTAATTTTGTATAATTACAAATATATTAATATTTGTATAATATTTAATAAATATTATACAAAAATAATACATTTTGTTCAAATACTTAAATGGCTATACAAAATAATTGTAACTATAACGATTTTCGTGACTTTTTTAATACACATAAAAGAACACGCGTAGAACCTTGTATTATACATTTTCTCATCTTAAAATCACACTTTTAAGACTTAAATAACTTATAACTATAAATAGCCCAAAATTGAGAAAATATTTTTTTTTAATTATTCATACAACATAGTAATAAAATATATCACAAGTAAATCGTTAAGTCTTTTGATTCATTTTTCTCTGAAATTCGAACACAATTCATACCAAAACATGACATGTTGTCGAAAAATTTAAATTGCTATTAAAAAAAAATCGTGTGTGATTTTTGAGATCTTTTATTAATGATGTATATTTAACATTGTATACAATTTTCCACTCTTTAAATCTAAAATCAAACCAATTGTGTTAAAAATATGTCAAGCCTATATATTATTATATTATTTATATGGAGTTACGGAGAAATAGCTTATAGTCCATTTTTTCCCCCCAAAATCGTGTATTTACCGTTTTTATGTAAATTTGCAATCGGTTTCCACTGTGCTTTAAAGAAGTATTGAAAAAACGAAAAATGACCTCTCTAATGTACCTACCAATGAGATGCAATTTTCTACAATATTATACAATGAATGGCGCACTTTTTTTTATGGCATTTTAGGGTACATCCATAAAAAATTTAAAATCACATTCCCACTTCGTTAAGAATGTAAAAAAGGTCATTCACGTATATTTGGAGCTCATAATTTGTAATGGTCTTAAGGCACAGTAAGCGGTCTGTCACGGCGGGCAGCGATCTCTGACCGCGGCAGGAAAGCGATACATTTCGTCGAGTGAGAACAAAAAAGTTCTATGTCTGAATTTTTCAAAAACAGTTTTTTTCATTTATTCATATACCTACAATACGAATGGTCTATCTTTTAAGTTTACGTCGGTAGTCTTACGGCCAATATTAACACAGATATGAAAACGAAATAGTTATATGTAATAAAAACTATCACATTTGTTAGTTTTTATACGAGTCCATAGAACTTTTTTGTTTTTAAAGACAATGGTTAATTCAAAAAAGTTCTATGTAAAACATTACTCAATTTTGTTGGAATAAAATAGTTATATGTATATCACACAATATCACTAATACAGTAAAATTTACGGGTAAACAAGATTTAACCACAAAGAAATATGTTTTATAATTATTATTATAGACTATTGAGCTATATGACATAAGCACCAAAATTATAAATTAAAATATTAAATAAATATAAATTTAGTAAATCGGTTAATTTTATAAAAAAAAATTGAATAATAAATTAAAATACGCATACAAATAAATATAAATTTAATAAATCGGTTGATTTTTTAACCCCACTTTTTTCACATATTCTATTCGATCTACTTCATACCATCCTGGTATTTCTTCCATTGCACAATTATTTCTTTTATAACACAAAACTGCTCACACAATGTCTATGTGACAATCTATCGTAATCAGATAATAAATTTGTCCATTAAGATTAAACGTTTGGAGTTTTCTAACGATATAGTTCTAAATTTAATGTCTGTTATTTATCTGATATTTAATATCTATTAACCTGTGGCACACAGGTAAATAGGATTTTGGCCCTTTCGTACGATACGACTTTTTTTTTCTTATCTCATTTTGGCGCTTATGTTTCCCACCGGTCTATTGGTATCACTTCATCAATATATTATATCACGAAATTATATTCTGTGATTACGATTGAGAACAAAAAGTTCTATCGTGCACCAAAAAAGTGTTATGGATAGTACCTACTCTTTTGTTGTAAGTCAATATTGTTATGGTTCTTTGATCGATTATTAATTCTGCGTTACTTTTTACATTTACCTAATAATAATTATGATAAATTAGATGTTTTGGCAATAATTTATATTATTTTCATCTCCAAAGGATGTACTGACAAAAAAAAAAAAAAAAAATCAAACTTTCCGAAACGCTCTCCCGAAAAATTTATTAATCAGACATAGACTTTGTTTTGTTCTCACCCCACGATTTTTAACACACAATATTGTCGTCAAACAGGTTACGGTCTATCGCGGCGGGATAATTCGGATCGCGACCACAGGCGATATAAATGTACAAAATTACAGATACACTCGCGGTCAACTTCGGCGATATGGCGGAAGAAACCGAGAAACTGATGGAAAATGTAAGAAAATACGTGTTCATGTTCGACACGTGAAGGCTAGAAAAGTGTGTAGTAAAAAATGCAGAAACTTGGAACTGCATAGCCGAAGAAGACCTAACCGGTAAGTTCACCTATACTTTATTTTAATTACCTGTATAATATAACTAGGACTAAATATTATTGAAGGGCATAACGTGATATTGCCATTTTTGCCAAAACTGAGTTATACGCGTTCTAAACTATTGGAAACATAACGGGATGTTCATTTTTTGTCATTATTTTTGAACACGTTGAACACATATGGGTCAACTGTGTGTGCCTACGTGGAAAATAGAATATAAATAAAATTATTACCACCGTTATCGTCGGTGACAGGAAGGCGAAGTTTACCTCGGGGAAAAATATACAATTAATTTTAGTTTTAACTGTTTATAATAAGTAATACGAAAACCATTTTACTATAACCATTATTCGAGTAATACAAATTATTGTTTTTAAATAATTTGTAATATTTGTTTATTTTTTAAAATTAGTTTATTCCTGTAAGTAACCATATACTGGTTTATGTATAACGAGTTATCAAATTAGAGCCATTCGTTGTTATGAGCCATCTTATATTATGATCTCATGATCATTAGAAAATCTAATGATAAAAGATCTCGTCGATCTCATGATGTCGACTATCAAGTATATATTTTTAATATACATTTTATTTTTATTTAATTGCTATAATTAATTATTATTACGTAAAATGTATTGATTATTGAATTTGAAATATTATATTACTTAATTGTATTTATTTACCTACCTATCTCTCGAAGCTATAAAATTAAAAAAGTACTTAACTACATTTTTTCACATTTAACAAGTTATTGAATTTAAGTTTTATCAAACGCAACTGAGATATATTTTCTTTCGAAAATTAGTAAAATTCGACGTGTCTTAGAGATATATATATAAAATAGTAAAATGTAGTAAATTTTTTTTCTTTATAAATTTACTAGAATTAGGATATTAAATAAATAATATAACTATGTATTGTAACAGTAAATACTTGTTCACAATCACATATGGATATCACTGTGAAGCGATCTTGTGTTTATTTTTATTTATTTATTCTTTTGATTATCGCGTTTACTAGACCGCTTACGAAACTGTGAAACTGTCGTACCATGTGTGGCGTCCCCAGATCGCTGACTGCCGCGACAGACCGCTTCCCGTGTGCCCGAGTCTTTAGGCCTCTGAATTGGTATATCAGACCCCGCGAGTGTAATACCGACTATTTTTTAAACATTTTGATAATTTAAAGCTTATTATTAAGTTCATTGTAAAATATTTATTTATAAATTGTTTTTTTATTTACGAATCAGAAATGATATAATGTTGGGCAGTAGGTAGAAAGATAGAACAGAGAATGAGTGTCGCTGAGATGAGAATGTTAAGGTGGATGAGTGGAGTTACTAGAGAGGATAAAATAAGGAATGAGTATATCAGGGGTAGTATAGGGGTAGCTTCGATAGTAGACAAAATGAGAGAGAATAGATTAAGATGGCTCGGGCATGTATTAAGGAGGGAAGAGACTGAGGCAGTAAGATTAGTAAGGGAAATGCATGTTGTTGGTA